>NMRB01001319.1:147773-199359 GCA_002633025.1 Notospermus geniculatus
GGTCAGGGCACAAACAAAGATCCTAAAGGATCGCTAAGAACGTTCGTGCCCTACAGAAATGAAGTGATAATTATTTACATGTAAACCAGTGATGTCGAAGTAAGTGAGTTCTAACTACGTGTTCGTGCGCAAATGTAACAGTGTCTAATCGAACAATTCAAACTATAGTTCTCAATTATATAATTCTTGTAATAATTTATAAAACCGTATTAAGACTGTGAGTAAAAAATTTTATCGGATACACATTTTGGAAGCGAGTTGAATAACTGCACAGTTATGATGGCACTGAGGGATCGCATACCGTAGTCCTTTAACATGAAAAGGAACCATTCAACGCCAAAGATTTTCATAGTTATATAGTTTCATAGTTTCATGTGCAGTACATAGACAGTTAAATGATGAACTATCACTAGAATTCCAGAGGTGCATGTTCAAATCAAGAACGTCTTCGACTGTAGGCTATCATATCCTGCCTCCCGTCATCTGCATGGCTCGGTCCGGTGATTTAATCTCGATTCGATTGTTTGGTTTGTCGTCTTTGTTTCGCTTTTCACGGAGCCAAAAAATCAGCATTTGAATCTTGAAGATAAGGTACTCGCCTATTTCCACGAACGTGAGGACGCTGGCTCCGAGACAGAGACCCAGTTGGCCTCCAAAGTTACCTGCGAATGGGATTCAGCAAAGTCAGAACATGAATCTGGGCAGACCAAGTGGAGACGATGAAATGCAGCGACATCACAGCGTTAGGAGAAGGCCAAAGACAAGACATTTCATTAGATGAAGACACTTGTTTCCCCAGACACAACGTAGTTAAAAACATGCAATACTTTTGCGTACATGTAGGCCTCTGTTAAGGGGACCATAGGCAGCTCTAGTGGCCCATATAAGTGGCGTCACTTCATCACAGGCATGACAGGTGGAGCTAGCAACTAACAATACGGATTGCGGCTGAAATGTTGATGTTTAGTGTATTTTACTTCTATAATACGTATGAGAGAGATATTCTCATACCAACCTTGGAGAAGTTGCCATGCAACCAATCGGTGTTATAGTAATGAGAACATCAAAATGCCCATGATGATGAGGCTGCCTGTAGGCAGTAGGGTCCCTTTTTGATAGACTCGGCACCCAGTCGTTGTGTCGCTCCGGCCGCCGCACTACACTCCACAAACGACTGGGAAAGCAAGCTGCAAAATCAGCGGCTAGCGTACCGACAACAACAACGGCCATCTCGACCAATGAAATTGCCCGAAAGCAATCTACTAGGGGAAATCTGGCACACTTTTGATTGGTTGTTATTGATGAAATTTACCAGAGCCTCTAGAATCTTTTCAAAGTCACTAGCAGGATATTTTTTTATCCGTAAGTACTGCTTATCGCACACAGCATCGAACTTAGGTACCAGGATACCGTCCTTGGCCTCGAAAAAAGTTCCGAAATATAATCAGCTGATTTGAATCGTGCAACGAGCAGACGACGGCCGTTGAAGACGCAGTTTCTGATTGGCTGAACTCAATCACATCGTTGTTGTTGTCGGTACGCTAGCCGCTGATTTTGCAGCTTGCTTTCCCAGTCGTTTGTGGAGTGTACAGTGCGGCGGCCGGAGCGACACAACGACTGGGTCCTGAGTCTACTTTTTGACCGTTACCATGGGAAGATGTCATTGTACTTACTCAGGAGCTGGACGATGGTAGTAATCCTGTGTTCTCTGTATTCCTTGATGGTTTGACGTGAGAAATAAATATCTATCAAAGCCCACGACGCCCTACAGAAGAAAAATGGAATGTTTCGTACTGACGCCTTGCAAATGACGCCACAAGCCGCCATGCTGGTACACTCCTCTCGCAGTGTTTTGTTTCGCCCGTACCTACGCTTCACAAACCACTGCTTCGAATGGCTGGTATTCTGCCGATTTACCGCCAGATGGCACCACTACTGTTCCCGCTGTCGCGCTGGAGAAACAAACTCGTCCCCAGTGGGTTTACGTTCCTACAACACCACTGGAAAGGGCTGACGACTTCAGCAATACTGCGCATGCGCAATCGACTAATTTTGAGGCGAATCACGCCGAGGCCGCGATGATGTTCGCAACAAACCATGCTAACTATTCGTTTGAAATTGCTCTAATACTCAAACAACTTCGTGTTTTGGGAGTATTAAATGGCCTTTTAGGCATATATGATGTTTTTCAGTCATCGAAGAACGAAACATTGTGTGAAACAAACATTTTGGCACGCTGCCAGCGGTTGACCAGAAATCTTGGTCAGGTCGTAGCCCTTGCCAGAGATACCTTCGGATGAGGTAGATCTGGGAACGAGATTGCTGGAGAAAGTGTTTTAGGATTTTACTCCTGATGGCGAGCGCTGATTGGTTGGACAGTAGTGGTGCCATCTGGCGGTAAATCGGCAGAATACCGGCCATTCGAAGCAGTGGTTTGTGAAGCGTAGGTACGGAGCGAAACAAAACACTGCGAGAGGAGTGTACCATGCTGCTGGGGGCACACGCTGCAAAGGCGCAGCGCGAAATTAGACTGGTTCCCTGTCGTAGTTCTCGCTTCACTACTACGACAGGCGTTTTGAACGCCAACTCGGCATGTGATTGGTCACCCAAACGTCATCAACGGTCGCGCCATGACTCATCATCTATTTTTAGAGACTCCCGCAACGTTACAAGTCTTTATTGCTCATTTTTTGCATACGTGTGTCAGAAAACAGGCAAACATGGCGGACGCGGCCTGTCGTCAACCTCGTCCCCAGGGGTATAGTTCGCTCAGACAACCTCGGACCACTCGCTCACTAACCCCTGGAATCAGCTTCGGTTGTTAATCCAGGAATCTTGGACTAAGTATAGGTGGCAGCACTAGTCAAAATAATCAATTTGAAATACTAACTTGTGCTTTTTAAAATTCTTTTTACAAAAAATCATCAAACCTGGATATAGATAACCTTCTGGTTTGATCCAAAATATTTTGAAAATTTCTTTGGGTATATTCTTGGATATATTTGACGGTTTGCCGTCAACCAATCACGTGCGTTAAATCCAAAGCTGATGCCAGGGGTTAGTGACGCGACCGCCATATTGTCAGAAAGCGAACGAGGTTGGCCTGTCGTAGTAGTGGAGGAACGGAGCGGTACGACAGGGGACTAGACTAAGCGAAATGAGCCAATGAATACGTCACGCAGGTTGGACATTCTCAACTTAGAGCTTAACTTTGCCAGATTTCAATCTCTAATGTCATACAAAAGCGGCCATATTGAAATGGAAGGATATGTGATGGGGCGCGCTGATTACGCAGACTGGCGGAGTGTTCTTCTGCTAAGAAATAGTTCGCTAATATATAGTACTGAAATGACAAAAATCGCACATTATATGATCATTTTGTGTACTTTAGTCCTCAATCATGTCAAAAGTGTACTGATTCAATGCTGTCCATGCGGTTTACGTGAATTCTAGCGAGTACTATTTGAGGGATTTCATTACAACGTATATTATACGTTAAGCGGGTGATCCACTGTTGCGATTTCGGCTTGAGACGGGGTTGCGTTCCCTTGCGGTTACCTTATATGGCAATCGGAAGTCCTTAACCGCAAAGGAACGCAACCCCATCTCAAGCCAAAATCGCAACAGTGGATCACCCGCTTTAAGCGGGTGATCCACTGTCGCGATTTTGGCTTGAGACGCGGTTGCGTTCCCTTGCGGTTACCATATAAGGACTTCCGATTGCCATATAAGGCGATCGCAAGGCACCGCAACCCCGTCTCAAGCCAAAATCGCGACAGTGGATCACCCGCTTCAGTGGCGAGAGCTACTTTCCCACTTGCCCGGCATGATCACCAAAATGTGTAAATAACCACATTACTGGCGTGTCACTTCCAAGTTTACATACAGCGTATCAAATATAGGCCTATACTAACTTATTGATATTTGAGCGATAAACACGCCTTCAGACAGCCAGGGGTTGCAGGTGTTATATTTGTTCGCGGAGGTTGCTACTTGTCATAAGTGATGCGGCAGCCTAACAATTTTGGATGCGATCACGTCCAGAATCACTCCGCGCATGACATCCGAGGGCGGGCTTTCCCGAAGTATGGAGTTAAGAAATGGAACAGGATTTTGTTCCTGAGCGCTGAAACGCTGGCGCACTGGAACACAAACGCCCCGACGCCGCGTCTTGGAACAGGATTTTCTTGTTCCGTAGCGCCAGCTCCCGGCGCTATTCCAGACATGCAGAATCGCCGGTCGCCGCGTCTTGGAACATGATTTTCTTGTTCCGTGGCGCCAGTTTTACAGCGCTACTATTTCTTGGCGCTGTGGGACAGAATCGCCCGTCGCCGCGTCTTGGAACAGGAAAATCATACCTTTTCCAGCCCCCAATAACCAATGCTTCAAGCGGGTGATCCACTGTTGCGATTTTGGTTTGAGACGGCGTTGCGTTCCCTTGCGGTTACCTTATATGGCTATCGGAAGTCCTTATAAGGTACATGTAATCGCAAGCGAACGCAACCTCGTCTCAAACCCAAATCGCGACAGTGGATCACCCGCTTCAGTGGCCTGTGTTCTCGGCCTGTTCGGGTGCAGTTGATGGTGCCGAATACAGCCTTAACGATTGCCATCTGAAAATCGCTTTGTATTGCAGGTGGCTCCTTTCCGAAGGTCCTATCGCGTTGTGTATACGCATACCAGTTTTTCTGCACTGCGTCATTAAATGATTATGAGTTGCTCTGAGAGCACTGCATAATTAATGAGCTGTTTTGCGGCCATTGGTCCCAGCGGAATAAATATTAATTTGCTAATTGCATCAAAGACTATATGCTTACTGTACACAGAGCAGTTAGCTGAGCAAATAAAATGAAATGGGCATGCATCCTCAATAACCTATGGGGATATCATGTCTCTACCCCAGGAAGGTATATTTCAAATTTTCAAGTTTGACCCTGACCTTGACCTCTGATCATCAAGAACATTGCATAAATGAAATGCCAGGGCATCCTCAATAACCTACATGTAAGTATGGGTGAACCTCTACATCAGATCTACCGCAGGCAGAGATATTTCAAATTATCAAATTTGGCCTTGACCCTGATCTCTGATCATCAAGGTCATTGTATAATCGAATGCAACCTCGTCCCCAGGGGTATAGTTCACTTTCTGACAATATGGCGGTCGCGTCACTAACCCCTGGCATCAGCTTTGGATTTAACGCACGTGATTGGTTGACGGGAAACCGTCCAAGAATGTACCCAAAGAAATTTTCAAAATATTGGTTCACTAGAGTGACCATTATTTTCATCCTTGATTTTCTGTCACGGTTAATGTTCGCGGATTTTCTCAGCTGTGGTATAACCTTTTGAGCTGAAATTTGTAGGGTATGACTTTTGTATAATAAACCCGTGTCTGCGTGGTATTTGGCAAATATTGTGGCCTATTTTTTTAGATATTAGCAATTTGAGAGCTTGGAAGAGGCTATTTTTGGCCGTTTCCGCTCTAATTTCTGAAGAAGATATTTCATTCCCTTGATATGTAAATATAACAATGTACAATTGATAACAAAGCTTCTTTTCGTTGATCACGCCGAAATAACAAGTATTTGTCATCATTTGGGAGAAAAACTACCTTGAAGCACATGCGTACGAGGGTATGACAGCTACGCCATTTTTTGTCGTTACCAAGGATTCGAAAGTTTAATATGACGTCACGAGAACTGTGACGTCATAGTGACGTCATAACTGTGACGTCACAGTCACGATAACTGTGTGACGTCATAGGATGACGTCACGCGAATGAGTCCGTGCAGATGATGTGCTGCGAGACAGACGATCTTTCCTGACTATTCACCACACTTATTGTTTAGTTTAATTTAGTTTAAACATATTTTATTTCAAAAAATGAAAAAGGATTGAACAAAAGTTATTGAACACACACTGACCTTCCCACAGCCGTTCATCAACCTCTAGTGAACCATGTCGCCGAAAGGCTTGTTTTGGATCAAACCAGAAGGTTATCTATATCCAGGTTTGATGATTTTTTGTAAAAAGAATTTTAAAAAGCACAAGTAAGTATTTCAAATTGATTATTTTGACTCGTGCTGCCACCTATACTTAGTCCAAGATTCCTGGATTGTGATTCTATGGGAAGGCCATGTTTTCATGTCCCAGGCATATCTAGAGGGCCCAGGTTGACAGTAATTGAAATATGTTTGTCGTTTTCGTAAAATTGAATAAATACAGCAGCTACCACATCTTAAAGGCCGTTTTACAGTAATTAACACCTTTTAATGAATTTTTAAAGTGTTTTAGAAAAAAAAATATTGCCAATACCCCCTGTCCCCATAGAGGTGTTCTGTAATTTTGGAGTCACAAACTGCCTTATATGAAGAAGCTGAAATGTAATTTTGCCCCTCACAGAAATAAAACCCACTGAGAAAGGGAAAAAATGGCACCCAGTGACCATATGTTGCCAAATTAAACAGATATGCAAAATATGTTCTGAAAATAATGATGTCCCCAGTTCCGTGTCATCAACGTCACGGTGCGCCAGAACCGACCTGCCATCTACAGGCCAGATGTGTAACTACAAACCAGTAGGCATCATCGAGATTTTTTCCCGCCGGATTTGAATGGGATGGTGCTGGCTTGGTTTCGACAGGCTATATTGACCGATTTTGATAAGTTTATGACAGTTATCAGTGCGTAGCTTTATTCCTTGTCATCTACGAACAACTCCTGGCACTGAATATTATGAAATCTCGCACACATTTTGAGGCTCATGAGCTCAGAGGCGACGTCATTTTAATGTGTTGAATAATCATTGGTCAAGGAAATAAAAGATGGCACCACTGTTTCTAAACGTTGTTTGAGGTTGTCATCAACATCACGGTCAACTACGTCACATTTTGTGTTACGTTGATGACATTTCCCGTGATGTAGATGACATCACCTAGGCTTAACCCTTTAGTACCCATACTTTCTCGTCTGAGCATTTGGGAAATGCTAATCGGTGGCCAGTTTTCAAGTGGTTTGTGTCTCTGTACTGGTATATTGGCCTTGTGATGATTAGATAAAAGAAAACACAATTCTAAAGTAAATTGTTTACCAACATGAAAGTACAATGTCCAGGTCATTCAAAATGTCATCAACGTCACGCCCTGTCTTCTACATCACGGCGTGTCATCACGAAAGGCTGGGTCCAGAATAAATCTGTTGCGCATTTTCCCATTGCGCATTTTGATTTTGCGCAAATTCCAGTAAGCCTTCCCTGGCACACCAGAATGATACCTCATGTGATTGATATTTAAACGAAGCTATAATATTAGCTCTACACTTCATATAGAAATTTAACATTTTCACTTTTATGGTTTCTGCAAGAAAAGCATTGCCAAGTTTAAATTTCTTTAGAATCACTACTTGAGCCATCCGATGGGAGCTGCATTTATGATTTGGACAGAAACAAAAGTATTGCCAGAAAAAGGAATTTGAACCCCGCAGTTTCATTCATCTGATAATGTATTAAGTGTATAAATGCAAAAACAGTCAACAAATGCTCTAATTTAGGTATAAAACAAGAAGCAAATCGCATGCTGTTGTGACGTAGATGACAATTATGTTACCTGGCCGTTCAACCCCAACTTTGAATATGTGTACCGGAAAACACACACTTGATCATTCGCTGCTGTTACATTATTTAGAAGTCGTACATGTCCACCTTATACATGGGACACAAAGGCTTGTAAAAATACCACTGCAATATTCTCATTAGTTTACATCATAAAACAGGGCCTTCCCGTGGAATCACCCATCAACCGAAGCTGATACTCATTTTTCATTTGGTATTAAGTAGAAGTACCCACTCTTTATCCAACACTCCGATTTCTTCTAGCAATTGTCTGTAACGTGAAGTCGGGAAATCAGCTGAACTGATACTCAGCTTGTAATCATTGATTCGACAATCGTTCTTACAAACTGGTCGCTCGCAAAGTGCAGCTCTCGATTCATCTGATGTGCCATAGTGCCAAACAGCATCGCTGGTGCAGTTAACAACGTCCCACTTTTCACATGGTCTCATCCCTATAACGTCAAAAAAAATCATGTTTAAAAAAGGTCCGTGGCTAGTGTCGTCAACAATATTCTGTCAATTCAGTATTTGAATATTTGATGAGTAATTCAATTTTTGAGTAATTGAATAGGCCTATTTGACAGGTTGAACCTAGGCCTATTTGCGGGAAAGTGATGAATACCACGTACCATCATGTTCATCACTCCATATGAAGGGATGGCAGTTACAAGTTTTCCTTATGAACAAGACTGCGCACTCTAAATCGCATGCGTCATAGGAATAATCCGACTTATCCTCTTTGAGGTCATCTGATGAATCGCACAAACCCCACGGACGTACCTCTTGAAAGTGCTGCAAGGAAGGGAAAGCAGAGCCCGTTGCACAAAAGCATACCAGGTCGACCGCACAGAAAGTCCGCTAGTGCTACCGGCGCCCTCCTTACGCGGTTGTGAGTCGCGCCCCCTTCGGTTTACTCGCTCTCCACAACTGCTTCGGCCAACTCAGAAATTTTGACGCGCGACGACGCTCCGTGACGCTCAACGTCGACGCTCGTGAATTTGACGCCGCACTGTAAACCCAGCAGGCAAGTCGCGTTAGCTGACGACGTCACGCAACGTCACTCAGCGACTGACGTCGGCGACCGACGTCAGAAGTGTAAACGCGGCTTTACTTCGTGGAAGTCGCCGCGTTTGGTCAACAGATGGCGTCAGGGCCTGGCGCGAGTTTTACAGCCTATCAGCACGCTGCTTTCTGTACTCTTTGGCCCGTTGGCAACGGATGTTCTTGTGCTACCATGGCTACGAACCGCTCGGCCAATGAAAAAGTGTCTCAGGCCAGCTTGGTTACCACTGAAGGGGGCGCGGTACGCAACTGCGTAGAGAGTTTTACCGGCGCCTATCAGCAGTTTGTTATAACGCATTTTCCCATTAACTAAACCGCCGATAAATGTACCAACAGATTCGGTACGCGGAAAATATCCCCCTGGAAAGAATCCCCTTTTGTGCACAGTAGGAAAAATCCCCTAAAATCCCCTTGTCATGGCATGTCATAGCATAAAGGAAATCTTGATTCCGAACTGATTCAAAGTCTCATAAATTTTGGAATAAGATCAATGCATCCGCATTATTAGTAAATGTATTAGCAAAATAACAGTTATCATAATATTTCTTACCCTCTCCTGTGTCATACCAATTGACACGAAAGATCCTGGTCGGATCAATGTACCATATATGTCGATATTTTGAAGAGGCAAATTTCTTGGATGAACGTACACCTTCATTCCGTCTATTACGTCCTGAAACTTACTGTCTCTCGTTGCTAGAATGGAAAGGGAGAAAGCAATTTTAGTACGATGCGGTCTACGACCTTCCAGAATCACATCCAACTACTCATCAATGATTCTTGAATATGGTCACTCTCAAGAAATTCGCGATATCTGACGATAACCTCGCTTCAAGGCAAGGTTGAAGCCAGCAGCAAACCAGGCGATATGCAGGCGATCGACGTCCCCTGCACTGATCTCGCCAGCCACCGCAGACTAGGCGATATCGGTTTTGGTATTGTTTGATGAGCGACCATCGCTGGCGAGAAGATCATTCCACGCATCGAAGTCCAGCCGGGAGTCCAGCGCACCCCCCCCCCCTCAACAGCCGAATAAGGGTGGGTGCACACTAGAAGCGATTCGCAAGCGATTTGGAATCGCACGCGAATTGCTTTTGTTGGTAAATGTTAAATGCAATCCGCTAGAGGAAGGGTTTTTCAAAGGGATTTTTAGGGGTTAGGGTTTAGGGATTAGGGTTTAGGGGTTAGGGTTAGGATTAGACCATCCTCGAAAGGTTTTGGTTGGGGTTAGCCATACATGTATATATGTTTTCCGACGTCCACCAAATTGTACCTCTAGGTGATGCAATTAACACTTACCTGCTTTTGTTTGCAGCATTGCAGCATGAAATAACAAAGGACCATCGCATGCGTTGTGCGAATCGCGTGTGGTGTATACCCACCCTTAGGGTAGGGACACACCTGACGCGATTCGCATGCGCCGAAACCTTTGTTTGCGTGCAGTGTTGCGGAAAATAACAAAGCATTTGCCGCATGCGTCGACGAATCGCGTTAGGTGTGTCCCTACCCTCAGGTGTGCACCCACCCTATACACTAAGGGTATAGGGACACACGTAACGCTATTCGTTGACGCATGCGGCAACGCCTTTGTTATTTTACGCCGCACTGCACGCAAACAAAGGTTTTGACGCATGCGTCGCCCAAACGCATGCGAATCGCGCCAGGTGTGTCCCTACCCTAATGGGAGGCATTGCGGCATGAAATAACAAAGAACCATCGCATGGGTTGTGCGAATCACGTGTAGTGTATACCCACCCTAAGGGTAGGGACACACCTAACGCGATTCGCAAGCGATAGGGCGACGCATGCGTCAAAACCTTTGTTTGCGTGCAGTGTGGCGGAAAATAACAACGGCGTTGCCGCATGCGTCAACGAATCGCGTTAGGTGTGTTCCTACCCTTAGAAAGGACCTAAAAAACAAGAGGCGCCAACGGGATGGAAGCGTAGGACCAACCTGAATTTTCGAAAGTATATAGGCTCTGAAGGGGGTCAGATGGAAGACCAGAAAAATGCTTCTGCGGTGGCCAAAACACTAAAATTTTAGCACTTTTTCNGAAAAAGTGCTAAAATTTTAGTGTTTTGGCCACCGCAGAAGCATTTTTCTGGTCTTCCATCTGACCCCCTTCAGAGCCTATATACTTTCGAAGGCACGAAGCTCGATCAACAGTTGTAAACCAGTAAAAGCGCCGGTATCCCAGGCTCTGTTGACTTTAAATCGACTTCTCAAGTGGTTGAATGTGAAGCAGCTGCCGTATTTGGTATAGTGATGAGAAAATGCACCGGAACAATCTTCCCCATAGTCGATTCTATTTGGAACATACCAGCAACTTTTAATGAAAGATTTTTCATTCTTTTTTACTGCTATGTCTAAGATTTCTGAAAAATTCCACGGCCTTCCAGAATAGTTGGTGTATGTCTGGTGAACCGCTTGGGTGATTTCCGCAGTTAACTCGGCGTCAACATCATCTTCCGTATAAATTTGGAAACTAGTCAGAAGGTAATCCAAAAGTTGCCTATCGCCGGGTGGAATTTTTAGATCTGAAAAAAGGGAAAAAATCGAATGGGGAGATATTCGACATACTGTACCCGCGCCCCAATACCGTCCTGGGCGGGAAATCAGAGTAGGCGGCCGATTGTCATGTGGGCCGAGCTTTGTACGGCCGGTATTGTATAGAAATTGTCGTCAAGCGAATAGGCCCTATTGGTATGCAACAGGCCTCATTGTAAAATGATCAGACCATGACTTGATGTAGTCCGTGAATCACCAGAGCGCCGCGAAGTTTTGACATGCTAAAATTGCTCTCAACGACAACATGTACAGTACAACACGGCATGTGCACCTCCGAATGCTACGGGACGTCACTGGCTTTCATAGACCCACCCCTGTTTCGATGCTGCCGATAATTTTCAACTATCAGCAATACTTCCAAATTAGAACAATAACAGCGCCATATGAACAGGGCTCTTCAACAATCTTGTCCGAAATATGAAGCGAAACGAACATGGCGGTAGAGGGTGAACTGATGAGGTCGAAACGACGCGACGCACGGCGGAATAATATGTAGATAATACGATATTAATACCCAGTCTTCTTTCCAGACTCGAGAACCAAAACCATCAAATATCCCTCATGGAAGGCGGTGCCTAAAGCCTGCCGCACACGGGAGCTATCTGCTGAGCAAAAAGTTATTCGAGACCGTTTGCTCAGCAGATAGTTCGCGTGTGCTCGTATTTTCGGTAGTTTTTTGCCTCGCGAGGCAGAAAGCTCGCGTGTGTGCGTAATTTCGGTGAGTTTTCTGCTGAGCAAACGTCTCGAATGACTTTTTGCTCAGCAGATAGCTCACGCATGCGGCAGGCTTTACCTTCTTCTACAGCCGTTCTGTTGAGTCTGTTGAGACCGCAGACTGTCACGGCGGGAAACTCAAGTCCATCTGGCGGCTGAAATGAATCGCAGGAAAATTTTATGAGTCAAATCATTGGGAAAAATCGTTGCTCACGCCGTTAAAGAATATGGTAATAGGGAGTTTAAGAGATCACACGCTAACGATAACATTTACGTTAACAATATTTTTTTCAAATGAAATACATGCGAGAAATAGCGTTAACGTAAACGTTATCGTTAGCGTGTGATCTCTTGTATTAGGGAGATTTCGAAATCAAACGATAAACACAAACGTTAACGACAAGGTTATTTTTCGTACCGAAAATGCAATATAAAATCTGGTAAATGTGTAGTATGAAAAATAACGTTGTCGTAAAGTTTACGTTTATCGTTTGATTTCGAAACCTCCCTAATGTCTTGATGATCTTTCAAAACAACGTAGTCGGATTAAACCGGCTGGGTTGTTGAAAGCGGCGTTAACGCTATTTTATCACTAACGTGGCGTTAAACTGCAATGGAGATGGAGGTAACGTCAAAGATAGCACTAACGTCACGTTAGAGACAATAGGGAGGTTTCGAAATCAAACGATAAACGTAAACTTTAACGACAACGTTATTTTTGTACCGAAACGCAATATAAAATTTGGTTAATGTGCAGTATGAAAAATAACGTTGTCGTGAAGTTTATGTTTATCGTTTGATTTCGAAACCTCCCTAATTAAATACTGTTTTGAGCAACCGGGCCCCCGACTGTGTACTTGTTTTTATCGCGTCATGTTGCCCAAACCGCTTCGGCCTCACAAAACGTCATGTTGCTGCGCTTTCCCTCATGGGTGCCAACTAATGGTTAAACTCCCTACGCAGTTGTGTACCGCGCCCCCGTCGGTTTACGAGCGGGTAAACCGAAGGGGGCGCGGTACACAGCTGCGTAGGGAGTTTAACTAATGGTAAACTGATACTTTTTATTGCTGGTAAAGCATTTACATGTATCTGAAAAATTCTCATGACTGCAGTTCAGTTTTGCCCGAAGTATTCAATAATCGCAAACGAGAAAGGGGACGAAGAAGACCTGTACATGTACTTACTCGGACAATCTCAATTGACGTCGTGGTCTTGTATGACGTATACGTTGACACCAAATCGACCAGCTGCAGCACCAATGCTGTCAACGCCCCAATGAACGCTATAATCCAAATCGCTTTCCCGTACCACGGCCTGACAGTAGCAGCACGTCCCAAGCCATGGAGAGTCGTGTATCCGGCGAAGTTGCGTTCGTCGATGTACTTGCCGTCGTCGTCCTGCCTGGATTTTCGTCTCTGCTTGAAATTTTCGTTGACGTTTGTTTCCTCTCTGACTCGTTCATTGTCTGCAAAGTTATAACCTCCCTCCTGCATTTTATCCCGCTCACAGAATCACGTCCTCACGATAACTGCGGTACGTCGATTGCGCGTAGTCGAGTCTCGTATCCAATGGATTTATGAATAAACAGGTTGCTCGCTAGGTTGGATTTGTTTTAGTGGCCGACCTTTTCCGATTAAACAACAACACTTATATCTTTGTGTTTCGTGATAGGAGATTCAAATTCAATGACTTGACCTGTTCTGATAAGTAAACTTTGACACAATAGGAGCAGTCAGCCGCGCATATTGCCAACAGATGGCAGCAAAGTTCTAGCGGAACAACGTACAGGAAAATCTACGTAGGGAGTTTTCGCACAGCCCCCGACGCCAACCCGAACCTAAACCCATTGTTCGATGCCACGAAGAGAGCACCGAACAAAAGGATAGACGTTCGCGTTGGCGTTTCGGGGGCTTTGCGAAAACTCTGTAATGACTGGGTCCCCGCTATGCATTGAATTGGGCCGTGTGGCGCCTATTGGTCAACTAGCTGACAGCTCCCATTGGTGCCATGTTCACCCATCTGCAATATAGGTCATATTTTTTAATAATTTGGGATTTAGCTCAGTCTTTTCTGGTCTCTCCAACTGAAAAGTGCCTGAGGAAGACCCCGGTTGGGGTCGAAAATTTGCAAGATTCTGGAAGTTGACTTCTTGATATTTATCTGCAATATAGGTCAGATATTCAAAATAGAGCACAAAAAGCGACAGACAAAATGACAGTGGACTCCGATATTCGCAAATTTTCGTATTTCCTCATATGTTTACTTTTTGTGAGTCAATTTTACGTCGTTTAGTCCCGACCCCCGACATTGGAAAATACGATTGTTCATGCAAAGATTTTTTCCGATAGGAAATTCATTTTCTACGTTACTTTCAATTCTCCAAAGTAGATCTATCCTTGGAGTCAAGAAATGCTGCATGGTATAACCTCTAAAAAATGGTGGGCCAAAGTAGCCCCGCCCCATTCACGTCACTTTTTTCCAGAAATACCATGGGAAATGGAAATGCTATGAATATGCAAAAAAACTGCCCAGGCGCGGATCCAGGATTTTTGGTAGAGGCGGGTCAGGGCCGCTGAGAGCGGTCGTTGCAGGCGGGCGCCGAAGATTCCCACGCCGAGTCTAAAGGCCCGTTTCCACTATAGCCTAATCTGCCGCGTCTTGCGGCGAGCGGAGCGGTTTTCACAGGCATTGGGATAATCAATAGGCCATTGTGTTGTTAAACCACCGAAGGATTATACAAAACCCTGTGAAAACCGCGCCGCTCGCCGGAAACCGCCGCGGAATCCGCTAGTGGAAACGTTTGTGGACGCGATTTCGGTGGCGGGAGCGGGTTCGGGTGAAACAGCTAAAAGGGAAATACGTCGGATCGGCTTTTTCCACCCGCGCCCGCAAACGCCTCGTGGAAAAGCAGCTTTTAAGGCTCGTTTCCACAGACGCGTTTCACGCTGCGTGATGCGTCAAATCTTTTGTTATTTTCCGCCGCTCTGCTTCCAAACAATGGGCGAAGCGTCAAAACGCTCGCTACCGCTTCTGTGGAAACGGGCCTTTAAGGCCTGAACCCACTGTCGCGTTTTTGCCGCCGCGGTTTCATCACTGCCCGACAAATCCTTTGTTATTTTCTCGGCCCGCTGCCTTTTAACAAAGCATTTTCTGCCGGTGCGTTTTCCCGCTGCGTCAAAAAGCGTCAGTGGGTTCGGGCCTTAAGGCTGCTTTTCCACTAGACGTTTGCGGACGCGGTTTCGGTGGCGGGAGCGGGTGCGGGTGAAACAGCTAAAGGGAAATACGCTGGATCATTTTTTTCCACCGGCGCCCGCCTCCTGTTCCGCGCCCGCAAACGCCTCGTGGAAGAGCAGCTTAGCGAAGCTGCCCGCACCGCGGAGGCTTTCCGCAGGAGCCTTTGCGCAAGTGTTATAGAAAGGTGGGATGTCCTGATGATGTCCGCACGACAATGCAGACGAGTTTCCGAAGGTGTCGGGAAGTTCATTTCCGCGTCGAAATTTTAGTTTCAATCAAAATTTGGATGCGGAAATTTCTGCATCAAATCTCAAACCCTGGTTGGTTGGTACCGCCAACTAGTCTCGGTCACCCAGTCGCTGTTGCGAGTGTTGCAACGCTCCGGAATGAAACGGTTGGCTGCGCGAGACTATCCACCAAACCCATGACGTCAGAATAACGTCTCCGTGCCGTACCGATCGTAATCGAACATCCTCCAAATTGCCAATTCACAACATGGCGAATGTTTTTCAGCAGGATCAGATTAGAGCTGATATTGTTACTGTAATTTCTCGATTTGTTGCCCAATCTTGGAAAAAACTGTTGGGCGTCGTCGGCTGCATCAGAAGAAGGATGCAGCAAAACGGAGATGGTCCCCCTAAGCGGCAGGGAAGGGCCTTTTCGGTCCTGTTGATCATTGGGAAGTTGCTCGTCAATGCAATGCTGAAACTGTGGGCATTCTGCACAGCTGCACTGTTGATGTTGTTGCTGTTATATTGGTGGTATGGGACACTACCCGCCTTCATTCTGCTCACTTTTGCTGTGATAGGTTTGTTGATTTATTTTACTTGCCATCGTTATTTCATTAGTCATAGCCAATCCCCCCGTACTTTCACAGTTATTTGCGTACCGGCGGCGGTGGCGGTAGTGGTGCTTGTCATGCTCAGATGCTTGTCATCCATTCCATCATCATTAATTAGGCCTATCAATCGACACTAAGCCAGGGTCGTATTCATAAAGCGGTTCTATCATTAGAACTGTAGGCTGGTTCCAAGTGTACTTCACCACTACACTTGGATTGGAACCGGCCTAAGACGTTCTAACGATAGAACCGCTTTATGAATACGACCCTAAAAGCCTAAAATAAAAAAGTAGTGGATAGCTGAAGCCCATGATATGTTGTTACTTTTAGTCATTTCTGTTTTAACTGAATGACTGTTTTCTTTTTCAGGTTTCCTCTACAATGCCCAAGATACTCTTCTTTACTACCCAGACCAACCCCCACAATCAAGGATGTATGTGGAAACACCGATCCTGTTTGGCATGCCGTATGAAAATATCTACCACAAGGCTAAAGACGGAATTAAAATCAATATGCAGTTTATTTCTCGCCCTGATGGACAGAAAGCCACAGCACCAACCCTTATATATTTCCATGGAAATGCTGGGAACATTGGCCATAGGTAACCTGAAAATGATGATGATCTGCACATGCCTCCTTACTTACCTTTGTAATACATATCTGTGCTTTTCACTTTGTGCAGAAATGTTCTAGTTCTCACAATGTAATTAATGAGATTCTTTATCTAAAATGTACCGGTACCACTGACTTAATAATCTTCAGGCAAGTTTTAAAGGGCATGATATTTCTTGTTCACATTGTAAAGTTATGTAATCAGAAAATGACTCTTTGGCAGTGTTTGGTCGAAACATCCTTTTGTCTTTTCTTCTTCCATTCTAGGTTGACCAACGTTTATGTGTTGTACATTTATCTTGGTTTCAATGTCCTGTGCGTGGAATACAGGGGTTATGGTAAAAGTGCTGGGACTCCAAGTGAACAAGGTTTGTTGTTGTTGTCATCTTGTTTCAACATACATGTAGTTACTTTTCTACTTGTTTGTGGCCTAATTACAAATTTGTGACCCTCCACAGCAAAACCAGTCGCATGTCGCTCAGAAGGTAAGCCTCAACGAACTAAGATGACACCAGGAGAGAATGGAAGAAATAGATCATTTCAGATTTCATAACAGACAGACAATATTGAAACTGACTAACATTTGGTCTCCCCAACCTGCCAAGTTAAGAGCGACATGCGACTGGTTTTGCTCTGGAGGGTCACATTTATGAGATGGTACTGGTAGTTGGTATCATAACGATTTTGCCGTCATTTTACTTCACAAAATGTTCCAACTCCCATTGTTCTTTTTGATACTCAAATAGATACTAGTGCATCCAGTAGTAATACCAGAAAACTGGTGATCTGCTGCAGCAGTGATAGTTCATCAGAACAGTGACATTTATTCTATCTCTTCCAGGTCTTTATCTTGATGCAGCAGCTGCCATGGACTATTTGCTGTCACGGACAGATATAAACCTCAATAAGATTATTCTCTTTGGACGATCACTAGGCGGCGCTGTAGCAGTCAATCTAGCCGCCCACCCTAGTTACTCTCATCATATATGTGCATTGATTTTAGAAAATACTTTTACATCATTGCCAGATATCGGGCGGACCTTGTTTAATTTTCAAGTTATTAATTCATTGCCTGATTGGTGCTTCAAAAATCAGGTGGGTATCAAGAAAATAAGACTAAGAGAGTAAACCAATTCCAACCTATGGCTAATTTACTCATCTACCCACCCCAGAGTCCAGCAGACAGTGTCTGCAATATATTCGTTTACTTGAGTGCTGCTTGGCAGTGTTTAGCCTGTGTATTGACAAACCAGGCAAATGAAGAGTCCTAAAAAAAGGTAGCCAAGGTTCTGCATTGATCAGTTCATGGTGTGCATGCAAAATCATTACCTGTAGTGGAGTGAAGTTAATCTTGACCACTGGGGCTGATATGGTGGTACCTATTTCACTACCCTATCTCATTGGGGCTAGTTGAATTAACAAATGCTTTTCCTATTTGTGTTTTAATTTCCCAACCCTTTGTTTTCCAGTACCCTTCCATAGAGCTGGTGAAGAAGATAAAAATACCCACTTTATTTATTTCGGGGCAAGCAGACTCCTTGATTCCACCTCCCATGATGGAAGCTTTACATCAGGTGAGAAGGTTTCAGATGCTCGCTGCAGATGAAAGGCAGAAAAATGCCTTGTCTAATGAGTTTTCCTTTATATCAGTTAACCCAAAAAAACTACAAGCTTTCTGCTTCTTGTATTTCAGGCATCGAACAGTAGATTTAAACGAATTTCTCGATTTGAGGGAGGTACGCATAATGAGACCTGGAGGTGCTCAGGGTATTATGACGAGCTCAAGAAATTCCTTGTGGAGGTAAGAAGGAGGATTGAGCTTTTGAAGTAAATATTGGAATTTCTGGGAACAAATAGTTCGTTTAAAACACAAGAAAAGCAGCAAAGACCTCTCTGGCAGGAAAGCGTTAATGGCTGAGACACTGGTATCATGCCTACAAATCTTCACAGCCATAGTTTTGACTTCCAAATTATCATATTTTTCAGGTGTACAGGATCCCCCAGCACAAGAATGAGAGCAGTGGCTCCAAATCTTTTGTCACAGAGATCCCCTTTGATGATGGTGCCAGTGGGACTGTGAAGGCTCTTTAGCATCCATTTACTTTGTTGGCATAAGTCCCCAGGACAATGGTGAAAACATTGTGATTTTAACCTTAAGTGCCAAATAAAGATTCTGACATTTGCTCCATTTGGTTAACATTTTTTGACTCTGTTGAGATACATATGCTAGACATAACCATCTACATGTATGTTGGTGGGGAAATCATGAAAATTTTAGGCTTGCAGTATTTCCACATTTCACAGTAATGAGTATGATAGCAATAAATATTAAGATGCAAAAACTGGGAGTTGGAATATTTCTTTGGAAAATTTAAGTTTCTTGGTAATAAAATGTGCACTGGAGCAATACATTAATTCAGGTTATCTTCAATCGATGTAAAATTAAAAACAGCCAGAAGAAATTAGTGAGTGCTGGTTGACGGTCAGTGAAATGTACCATTGTTCCTGTGAAATGTTACACTTTTCTCAAAACTGCATTGGTTGAATTCCTGTGTAGAAAAATTCTTGTGTAGGTTGTCAGATTACATGTATCTCTAATTTTGGTGGTTTTGAGAGAAACTGCAAGTGGCCAAAATTGAACCATTCAGATACCATTATGCTCTCCTTGTTAATGTTGTTTTGCTAGGATCCCATCTTTCCCCAATATACTTAGCTTTTGGGGCTGGGGATGACCTATTGGACATGGATCAGGCTCTTCTATCAATCTTATCTATTTGTAATGTATTTATCTTGTCTGTTTGTATCGGTTGTGTATAAGGATAATATAGTATAATTGTTTGTAGAATTCAAAAACTTCATATTTATTCCTTTTTTCTGTTTTTAGGCCTAATTAGTGTGTGAGACGGAGTTCACACGTTTGCAAGAATTTAGTGAGTGTTGTCAGCAAATGGCTTGCTCCCCCACCTAAATTCACACACTGAACTCTCCGCCGAGGCCCTGTCACATTTTTTGAAGGAAACCCAAAACAAAAGCACGTGGCCCCAGCACATGGCATTGTTTACATTCTTGTCCCGCTGACCAACCTGTTGTCCAGAAGTGCAAATGATGTGTGTGTTAACCACACTAATCACTACCCCTCTGACAACTCGGTACGAGATTGGTTCCCAGTGCGCATGCGTGTCTGTGTTCGAAAAATGGCGGTGTCCATCACGGAGGACTGGATTCGTGAAAGAATTCAGCTGAAAACAGAAAATTTAGGTATAACATTTTGCTTTAATTAACATATTTATTGGGGAATGTTGTATGCGATATATTTTCGTTGTCATTTTTTCCAGCCCTACCCCAAACCGACGAATACGCGGCGTGATCGGCGTGGTGAGACAGACTCGAGCATGTCGAGGGGCCGACCATGCATGCCGACTCAGCGCTCAGCTGCACTGTACTGCAGTGCAGTGCATGCATGCATAGACCTAGGCCCAGGCCTATAGGCCTACCATGTATACTCTGATATAGCCTAGGCCTAACCATGCTAACGTTAGCTAGCCTACATGTATGGGTCATGCTAATTACCGTCCTCCACCGTCTACCACCGTCCACCACCACTTTTTGTACTGTTCTGTTCTGTTAGCCTAGCCCTTATTTAATTTATTATAGGCCACCGTCATCCACCTCAATATTTCTTTAAAACACCGTTTTCTTTATTTTCTCGAAAAAAATACATGTAGGCCTAGATGTATTTTCTCGAAAAAAATAGATGTAACCCGCATCAGAATCGCTGCTGAGAATATTCTGTTTTTTGTCAGAATTACGGTCGTTTCGTTACACGGCCTTTTCGTTACTGTCAGTTCGTTACTTGTTTTGGTCGTCCACCATCGTCCACCATCACGATTCTTCAGTCAGCGCCACCCTCGCCTCGGACACACCCACGGTCATGGAACCGGGTTTGATGACAACGTAGTTCCCGAACTCACCGCCCGATGGTGGCACTGACTAACGAATCGTGGTGGTGGACGATGACAAAAATTAAAAACAGAACAAGCCTTTTGGCTAGGCCTACATGGTTCACTAGAGATGAGGTTGTGACAGGCAGGGGAGATTTTTTCATTAAGCGGCGAAACCGTCAGTCGTTGCACAGTAATTACTATTATTGGGTATTGTGTTGTCATTTCACAAAGAAGAAAGGGACAAGAGACGGATTACAACAATAGAGTGCTTGCACGTGACGTCACAGTGCCATGTTGGAGGCATACAACAAAAAAACAGACTTCCAAAACAATCGAAGTTAATTTCCATAGACCGTGACTGGCGACAAATTCTTTTGTTCATACCTCCAACATGGCCACCGGTGCAAACACTATAGGCCTACTTGTATTTGATCCTCATCGGCATTTACAGCATCATGGCCTCCATTACATCAGTCACAGTTTTCATAAATGGATGTCCATTTTCTACAGTCTACAAAAGCAGGAAAATTTCGCGTGCAGGAAATTTTCGCGAATTTCGCAAGAGTGTATGACTATGAGTCGCGAAAATTTCCTGTTGCGAATATAAACACAGGCAAGTGATAAATATGGTCCGTGAACGAAAACTGAAAAAAAATGGCTGAGACTCGCGAAAATATCCTGCAGCGAATATGTCTATATCTTGATTCGCGAAAATTTCTAGTCGCGAAATTATCTTGCTTTACCATGTTTACAGTACATCCTCAGCAACCAGCATTGTTTGTTATGCCGAGCATTCCATTCCAG
Source organism: Notospermus geniculatus (assembly GCA_002633025.1). Classification (NCBI taxonomy): domain Eukaryota; kingdom Metazoa; phylum Nemertea; class Pilidiophora; order Heteronemertea; family Lineidae; genus Notospermus; species Notospermus geniculatus. The sequence goes on from NMRB01001319.1 coordinate 169,165, forward strand.
GTCAGCTGGTCTGGTCACGATCGATGATGGACACTTTTCATCACAATATATCCCCTGGCACCCATTCACAAAGGCGGGTGCAATGTCAATCATTGTAAAAGCACATTATACAATGTACGTGCAATTGCTTACCTCTGCAGTACCCGTCATCTCATTCGGCAATGATTTCATGCCCTTGTTGATATCATCCAAACATCAGTCCGGTTGACATTGTCATTTGGGATGGCTGTTCAAATCCTACATAATTTAACTTTTGTTGTCTTTGTTCAACATGTTTGACTTCGCTCCATGTTCAATAATTCATGACAAAAGGTGTTTGGCACAGTTGAGTATAAACTGGGAATCTCTTCTACATGTTCTACGTGAACATGTTATCCTTGTCAATCATGGACACAGGTCATGATGGGGTGAAATAAGGGGGAAAATCGGAATTCATCCTCAAAAACTGAAAGAAGAAGAGAGGGAATATCATAAATGCAATAGCCTCCTTAGTTATGTCAGATTATTATGAATCCATAACTTGATATCAGATTTTGACAAATCTCATATCACAGGGAAACAACACAAGTCATGCTAGTACCGTATCAGAAACAAATGCTTTATGCTCCAATAGCACCCGGCCATAGATACAATCTACATCCGGAATACCTCATAGTCCACATACCATCAATATGTCACCCTGACATGCCTGATATGTGACATCTATTATACAAGCCGTCCAGAAGTAAACATTCGGAGAACGCCATATGGTGGCGACACGTAATGCCACCAAACCAGACATTGTTTCTTGTGACACCCTACCAAATCTATCAAGATCTGTCTGACATTACGATATCGACAAGTTGTCTAAAAATTCAGCAGTCGAATTACTCACTGACTGTTGTACCCCATGGTATGTTCCAACTTGCAGCAATTGACCTGCCAAGCCATCAAATGAAAGACTTAGTTTTCGTGTGTTTTGAAATTGACTCCCCTATGCATGTTGTGGCTTGACATTTTAAAATTCTGTACTCATTGAAATATCAAACTCTTCACATTTTGAATGTTTATATTGGGCCACTGCCAATTTTAATGTTCTTGATTTTACTTGAAATATGCCTGAAGCAAGGTCCTGATTTTCTTAATGGGAATGCAAGTGTAGTGCTCTGTGTATTTCTGCATAATTCAGAATTCTAAGGAAAGTTCCCTGTTGCATGTATTGTGCCAGCTGCATGATCCTGGGTCACTGCTGGATGTTGTGACTGGTTTTGTTAACTGGTGTGATTTAAAGTGCAAGCAGTCATTTTGGAGGCATATTTTCTAGTATGGCTCTTTATACAATACCTGGTAGGTTGTATCCTATATGCCTATGTTTCCATACTATTGTCATGGTGTGTGACAGGTTTCCTAGCTTAACTTACTTCTTCCAGATATTCCACTGTTAGCAGAGACTTTTGCAGTTCTGCTCCTTCTGTTAGCAGAGACTTTTGCAGTTCTGCTCCTTCTGAAAATGGTTTACCTTTTAAAACAGTTTATCTTTAAGTGCGTGTTCCAAAAAATTGTAGCTGTCTGTTCGGGAAGATGAGAGCTGCTATTTTAAATTCCTGAGCTGACGACGTTAAGCTACGGTTATACCTGTTGAAAATACCCGTGTTTTTACAGACCTGTGTGTACGGAAGTCCCGGCAAGAAGTCACACTACTACATTGTACTTAGTAGCCCAGCGACATGTGTGCTGAAGCACGGACTCATCGGTCATTTCTGTATTGGCACACATTGTTGGAGGCGTGAAAACGACGTCACTTAAAGGCCCCGCCATCTGTAGCCGTGCTAAGAACTAACGAAAACACGGGGATTTCGAAAAAGCACAGCGAGCTTGCCATGTTTCAAAAACCCGTGTTTTTCAGACACAGGTTTCTTGAAATTGGAGCAGGACAATTCATAGGTGTGACCACAAAAAACCTGTGGATTTTATGTAGTGTAACCACAGCTATAATGCGATTGGGCAAACTTGACTAAATCTCCTACTTAGTATAATATAACATCTTTGTTTCATATTTTTAGAGGATGTGAGATCACTTACCCTACCTGGGACATACCAGGAGAAGATTGGAGAACTCAGCACCTCTCTGCGGCGATTCTCGCGCCTCAAGCAGTTGGACTTGTCCAGAAATTCTCTTACTTCTCTCGAGGTAAGTCAGCAGACATTCTATGACATTCAAGCTAATAGCGGTCTTCTTTAAATTCATAAGGATGTCAGTCTTGCTCTGAAATCTAATGTGCCAGCCTTCTTTTTTTCAGGGCATTGAACATCTCCAGCTGCTAGAAAATCTCAACCTGTATCCTTTCAATGGCAATGCTGTGATGTCATAAACGTGACTTGGTTGATCTCATGGGGGTGTCATTGGTCAGGGTTAGAAAATTTATCTGCAAATAAAATGGCTTAAAATGACTGTGCACAGCCTGGCATGCTCTGTTCATCCTTCTGGTGAAATGTGTCAGAAACAGTCCAAAATTGTTGATGAAATTTTCTGCACGTATGCATTTTTTCACGCCTGGGCAGGTTGCTTCAAAAGGTAGTTTTCAACCCCCATTGTTGTGTAAAATATCTTATTCAAGAAATTAATCCCCCAGCTTATGTGAATCCATAGAGTTGGGTATCAAGTAGTGGTATTCCTGTTGACAACAGAAATATTCCCAAAAGCAATGGGGATTCACAGTTAATCCTTCAGATAATCCATGTTAGATTAACGGTAAATATCTATGTTGTATGAACTATGAATGTGAAATAGAAAATAGGGTTTCCAAGGTGAAAGACATTGCTTCCTACCAGAATCGAACCCACGAACCCTCGCATATGGCATCAATCGCCAGCACTCAGGGGCACACGCAATTGTATGAACTATGAGTGGCATATTTTTGTAAACCTTGGATTAATTGGGTAAAAAGTATTAAATTGTCACTAAATATCAAGAATATAATATTCTTGCTCATATTTTATGCCTACCAGGAAACGATATGTAATAATAATTTTAATTTTATAAATAAATAGTCTATCATGTTCATAGATGGTTATTCTTTAAAAAATCTTAATTGTTACTGATCAGGATCTACTAGTGATACGCTGGTAAGGCCTTAGTTATTTAATTACTTGTTTTACGGATCTGTTTTTTGGAAAAGTAAGCTGGGAGGTCGAAATAAAAATAAAAATAAAAATCCCGTTTGACCATTTTTAGCTCACTGGGGTGAGCTATTACGATGGTGCAGCGTCCGTCGTCCGTCGTCGTCGTCGTCCGTCGTCCGGCGTGGTCCGTTAGCAGGGCACGTTTCGTAACCGCTAGAGCTATTGATCTGAAACTTGGTACATATATACCCCTAGGTCAGATGACCCACGACACCAAGTTTCGGTCCGATTCGACTCTCAGTTTGGCCACCAGGTGGCGGAAACCAAAAACACAAAAAGTGCAATAACTCCTGAACTAATGACTAGATCATCTCCAAATTTTTATCATAGGTGTAGCTAATAAGGATACATAACATATATAACGGGTTTTTGATTTGACCTACTTTTCAAGGTCACAGAGGTCAAAGTTCGACAAAAGTGACGAACCTGCCACAGTTTGTCATTATTTCACCGAGNCTGTGTATGTAATCTTGTTTCTTCTGACAGTCTCATTATTACAGAGCAGGGTTAGTTCATATTGGTTTGCAGTGAAGATCAAGCACAGAGTGCATCAAACCTTCGGTTTGTCCTGCCTTCTCTTGCAGAAACGTTGAGATAATTTCAGTCTCGTGTGTTCCTTATGAGTCCTTAATTACGTGAAGATATTATAATAATATTGCGGATCTTAAGGAACTGCATCGTCTTCGTCACAACCAGAATCTCAAAGAATTAGACCTGCGTTTGAACCCTGTGACCCGGAATGAGCCAGACTACAGACTCTTCTTGATACACATGTTACCAAGCCTCAGGAAACTTGGTGAGTATTCTGGCCTTTTCTCGAATGGTGGTACATGTGTGTAGTCAAGAGCTTGATTGTGTTGTATTGGGTGTTTCCTTCAGGGCTAACGAAGCCAAAGCATTATTGGCCCTGGCAAGTAAGGAAGAGGTCATCTCAAGCTACTCTGGGTCCTCACTCGGATAGGGTCTATCATATCTATACCTGCCCTTCCAAAAGCACCATGTACTACCTGGTCGAAAGTACTTGCAGATTCATGTGGTGTTGAAGACAGGTCAATAGTCAAACGTGGAATCAATTCGGTGCAACTATTTTGAGCATCCCTCATCTCTTCACAGACGATCGTTCAGTTCGAGACAGCGAAAGAAAAGCAGCATTAATTCACTTTGCCACCGATCAGGCAGCAGAGTTTCACGACCATCAACCCACAGAACCGCCACAATCAGAAAGACAGCCCAACCCTAGAGCAGAGTTTGTCAAGAACTTTACACCAAAGACTGGAGGTAAGTCACTCCTACTACAAATTACTTCTAGTTGGAAAATTTTGTCACTGACAACAAACAGTCCCTACCAGAAAATGAACAGTCTTGACATTGCTCTGAGTTTATGGGCTGATATTCATAAAAGCTAGCAGATGCTTTTACTTTAAATTTTGTAGTACATTTACATTGGACACTGCTGTGCAAATCTTAAGTAAAAGCATTTGTTAACTTTTATGAATACCAGCCATTGTCTGGTCCAGTAATCCAGTGGCAGGATGCTAGACTCTGTAGGTTTTCCCCAAGTTCTGGTTTCCCCCTACACTAGATTTGCCTGCAGTTCATGCCTTCTGTTGTTTAAACAGCTATTTATCATGTTATTATATTCCCTGCCCCCTGAGTCACACTCTGATTCAAGTCATGACACTGGGTACCTGTTGGATTTCAGCGTTAGATGACGATGATGTGGCCCTGTTGGATCTGATAGCACGAACAGGCGGCGATCTGAGCAAACCTCGGCCAATCACAGGCTCTACTGCGACAACAGCTGAGGCAGAAAAGTACTCATCTGACCGTAAGAATTTTGTCTTCATTACAAGTCATTTATGTCGTTAAGTGACAACATGTGTCGAGTGTCTGGTAGATTTAATACAGTCATCATCAGAAGAAGCCTATTTAGTATTTTAGCAGACCAGCCGAGCAAAAATCCTAGGCACGTTTTCAAATCCCAATGCTGTCGTCCCTTTATTGATCACCATGATGTGGTCAAGGTGTATCCTTAAAAAGTGTCACTTCTCAACAAACTATAATCAGTCAAGTTATAATCTTTCTATCTACCGGGGTATCCTTGGTAAAGCTTTCTATTATTTCGGCCTAATCCATTTTAAGGTATAAGACTGTTGGAATTAGTGTGGATAACACCCGGGGTCTGTTTACTTATGCCAAATTACATACTGTTATTGTTTGTCTTGATTGTTTTATCGTTGGATTCTCGCCAGCCAAGGAGAGTATATTTGAGTTTCTCATTAGCGGTAGCAAGTTGAAGGATTTACTTGCTATAAAATATGTACATTTCTAATTTTTTTGGTAAGTATCCAATGGTTCATCTTGGTAGTCCTTGGAGGTTTTGATGCGGTGAGGGCTTGCACAAATGCAGTAGAGCAGTCAGGTAAAAAAATTCGTTATATACAATCTTCAGCAGCATTTTTGATTTGAGCTTCATCAGGCCTTGGATTCTACACCAGTTGTCCATCTTCAATAGGTTCCCAGCAGAATAGATGTTTACCTGTTTATTGTTGTGAAAGGTAGAAAAGCTATAAGAGTCATTCATGCTTGGAATCCTTTCTTGTGATGCTCAGTCGAGGTGAACGCAGGCTTTGTTGAAATCATTATGATTTTACAGGCAGCTAGGTCTGTTCTGGCAGACGTTTCTCTAGTAGACTGGTTAGTCACGGTTGGCTGCCTTTTGTCATATCGGTAGTTTCTCGATTCTATTTTAAATACACTCCTGTAAGAAGACCATCTCATGTTATTATGCTCTGCTGATTTTGTGCCTCTCTGACAAGTGAGAGAATCAGATAGAGTATTCCCTTCGCTGTGGGTGATTCCTTGATACAGCAATACTAGCAAGGTATCCAGCGAACGACATCACGCAACCGAAGTGTAAATCTACTCTTTGACTAGGGCAGAATTCTCTCAAGGATGAAGGCTCTCTGTACAGTCGAACCTCTCTACTAAGGACACCTTTGGGACTGACCAGTGTTGTCCTTCATTGAGAGGTGTCCTGATTACAGAGGTCAAAATCAATAGAAATGATCAGTTTGAGACTGAATTTCACTTCGCTGTCACAGAAGTTTGTGACTGACAGTTTGTGGCTGAATTTCACAATACTCCAGAAGAATTCCATGGGTTTGGTGTCTTTAATAGAGAGGTGTCCTGTTGGCAGAAGTGTCCACTGAGGGTGGTTCTACTGTGTATTCTACCAATGGCAATTACGGTATTCTTGAGGTAGCCAGCCTATGTGAGATGTCCCATACTGGTCTCTGAAGAGGGGTTTTGCTGTCTGAACTGCTGGGGTCATCTAAGTGTTGGGTCTCATTCTGTTTCATTAGAGCTCAGGTTTTCTTATGAATAATGATCAGAATGGATGAACTTATTCAACCTTCGGGGGTTATTTCAAATGTCTAAATCTGTCATTAGTTCATTTATGGAATCGACTTATGCAGAATACATGCAGGATGTCAGGTGAGCTTTGATTGTCAGTTTCGATCGGATTGGAACCCTGTGACTTTCCGTCCCTTCTTTTTCGCAACTATAGACCACTACTCTTAAGGGTGATTGTTTGAACTGTTCATTTGTGCCTGGTCTCAATTCCCAGTAATTCGAAGTTGATATGCAGAAGATGTGTTTTGGATCCCATGGGACATGTCAGGCTCACTCCTCATATGTGTGGTGGTCTAGGAAAACCCAGCGGATGTCGCTGAATGATCAACAAGGGCTGTCAGATTGCCTGTGCATTGATCTACTAGGCCTAGCTACTGTTTACCTGTTACGTAGTACATGTCAGCAGGAATATTTATTCCTGATGTCAGCTATTGAAATGTGTGGGTTCACCAAGGCCATTTTCCTCAAATGGGACATCCGCGGGGTTTTCCTAGACCGCCACACATAATATGTCTGACAATAGCATTTCAGGTCCAGAGCCGTTGTTCCCCCTGCATTTGACATGACAAATGCCCAAAAGTTCAGTATATCTGGTTTCAACCCACAGTTTCTGGCACAAGAATGTATAATTGATGCCATGAACAAGATCAAAGTGAACCTCACTGCCTTGTAGCAATATGTGACCTTAGATTTGCAACTGGACTGCTGTGGAGTGGATTTGGTTTGTTGCATTAAAATATGCTACATAGCTAGGAGCTGAGATCAAGTTTTGGATTCTTGTACCGTGTAATTATGAACAGGGCGATTTCCCATGGAACAGGAATCTTAAAAGTTTTTCAATGATGTGAATTTGAGGAGTATCTTTTTTGGCTGAGTTTGTGGACATATCTGGATATAACCCATGATTGCTTCTAATATGTATATGTAGTCAAAATATGCAGTGAGACTCAACTTCTGATGTCCTCCAGCCAGTGAGACTACCATCAGTGTCATTGGAAATCTAGGACAACTGTTTCGTAAATCATGGAAAGGCAATATAAATACATGTATCTGGATAAAATCATCTTGCACATTTAGTGTTTTATTTGTCATGTTTGTTCGAATGGTTAAAATGGAAGGGTATCAAAATTCCTTTGGTAAAAAAGTAGGTATTATCATGTATTGTATGTAATGGTATTAGTATAAGCCGAGAATTATTACCTGTTTGACTTAAATTATATACACGTTTCTGTTATTATGGTCTTTATCCAAAACAAAAACTGGCCTCTTGACAAGACTTATTCTCGCTCTTGCCAGAAATATTGCTGGCCGTGGTGGCACTTGATATAACATTGTGAAAATTTATGTACCAGTACAAGAAGAGTTTGGGTGGGGTTAGGTTTGGCTCAGTTTGATCGGATAGTCAGTGTTTCGACAACAGCTTTCTGATGGTGCCTTCACAAGTGGTGAGAATTTGATTGAGGACACTGCGAGTGGGAATGGGACATAGCATTCATTCATAATTGAACTGTTCTGCGGGGATTGTTTGGGGATATCCGGTTAGAAAGTTAGTCTTCATTGCTTTGTTCTTCTCTCCATGGTGTTCCTGGTCATGACCTCGGGTGGCCCCAAACCGTGACTGACCATTGGAGCAGAGGTATAAGACATTGATTAATGATCTAACGTCTAAGCTATGAGTTGGTCTTAAAATTTTTCCATACAGCTATTTTGTAATCTGCCCAGCAGGCTCCTGTCAATGTCATCTGGCTATTGGGCCCTATCAGGATTTTTTGTGCAGGATATGTTGTGGAGTTCTTTGGTATGTTTGGGTTTAGTTCTTAATAAAGTATGCTCTGTGGCAGGATGGAATGAACAGCAATTCTTGATATAAAACCAAACGATTCTGGTTTGGACATGTAGTTAGTTCTTGGAGTCTGTGAAAAGTTGCTTCTTTTTTTTCAGAAATTCTAGACCTTGAGAGAAAGGAAACCGCCCACATAAAAAAGGTTGAAAGCCCACCAAGCAGGGGAAGTCCACAAGAACAAGTGCCATTGGAGGAGGAATCACAGAACGAAGGTACAGGCAGGTCTACGTTCTTTATATTACCAGTCCACATCTATGTCTTTTGTCCTGTGGTACATAACATACTGTAAAGCAAGATAATTTCACGGCTGGAAATGTTCGCGAATCAAGAATTATAGACGTATTCGCGGCAGGATATTTTCGCGCGTCTCTGCCATTTTTTCAGTTTTTTTTTCACGGACCATATCTATCACTTGCGTGTATTTATATTAGCGATAGCAAATTTTCGCGACTCACACACTCTCGCAAAATTCGCGAAAATTTCCTGCACGCGAAATTTTCCTGCTTTACAGTAGATGAATAGGAGGAAGAAATTTACTCTTAATGACTACTCCCTTTTCAATAGACGGGGGAAAAGTCGGTTGACCTTCGTGTGAACTAAAACCCCATGAGGGGCATTCTGTCACTCATGTCACGGTTCACACAGGTTCATCCCGTAGGCCTCACTGATCAGTTAATAAACACTCTTAACATGCTTTAATGTCTTCCTAATGGAAGGTGTAAGCTGACGTTCCCAGCCCCCTGCCCAAGTCTGGCATGCGTTATCACATTGCCTTCACTTGGTCAATTTATGAAGACAAATCAGAGAGAATCCCCAAAGAAGGAATGGGCGTTTCTCATTGTGACAGTAAATTGGCTTAGGCTTTATTTAGGAATGATAAACTTCCTGTTTATGTGCATCCAAGGATCTTCCTCGGATCAAATCTGATTGGGGATTACCGATATTTACCCAATGAATGAGGCCTACCCATGAGTGAGTCACTTCATTGGCAATAATCTAGTCATTAAGGTGTGATTATTACATTTTCTTCTCTATTCCATTGAAGCCACTCCAGTACAACTCTGTTGGAGTGGTCAATTATAAGTTCACATTCTGGGGACTTTGGCTACAATCTGCTTAGTAATCCATTCAGCGTACGTCTCTGATCCTTGGAAAAGCCTCCCATTTCTATACCAAAGCAGTTCTACCTGGACATCACTGATGTTTGTTGGACCGGAATTTTGAGCCGAACTGCAGACCATTATCAGTAAGAATCCGCTACCTATTACCGGGTATTTTGCCATTTCAGTTGTTGCTGCCTTACAGAAGAAATATCCGAACATTCCAAAAGTTGCCCCATCGCCAAAGAAGGAGAGACCAACAGAAGACCCCAATTTGAAATATCAGGATGAATTAGATGCTTATACAGTTTACAAGACTCAGGGAAACTTTACACCTCATCCTGGTGAGTAACATTTAACGTCGAGGAGCAAATGTCCCAGGGGAGATCAGTGTTTCCGCCAGAGGGGACAGGGGGGATATCCCCCTGGAAAAGCCAAGATTTGTGTTTTTGACCAAGAATGCTGTCAAATTTTCTCTTTATCCCCCCCTAAAAAAACTTCCTGACAAAAACACTGGATGCCCGGGGGGAATGTCCTGATACCATAACAAAGATACGATGATGCAGTTCAGTAGTAGGCCTTACGTGACGATTTTTCCATCTTGTCTCCTCCAAAAGAATGTGCGACAAAAGCTGTCATGTTTACTGGAACCTCATTCTGCAGACGCCTCTGCTGAGAGGACACCTCTCTATTTAAAGGGTCACCTCTCTATTAAAGGGTATTCCTTCCCTATCATGCGCTAAACATACCCGTGTTAGGCGAGACCTCTATTGACATTGTGTTGATGAACCACCCCACTTGCCAATCTCTTCTCACCCCAGGTAGAGTAAATCTTGTTCCTAGGGTATCCATGTACATGTATGCTTTACATTGTAATCATACATTCTCCAAACTGGGGCAAAAGGCAAAACTACAGTATTGCAGACACTCATTTTTAAGGCGAGCGATCGCTCCCGCGCACCATAACGCGCCTCGGATGCATCTGAAGAGAGCGAATAATAGCGCGCCTTCCATTTCTCAAAAACGCACCTTCAAAAACCACGCCAAAATCCTGCGCCCTTAGTGGTATCTGCAAGCAGTGCTTGACACAATTTCAGCTCGCATAAGACACGTGTTTTCATGTTTTCAACAACAACGCCTCCCAAATCAACAATAATCATCAGGGCTAGCTAGGCCGGTTCGTCAGTTCCCATTGACAATCTGTCACAAACCAGACACAACAAAGCCACGTGGTCAATTTCCAGTCAAAACAAAAGCACATGGTCTGGCTGTGGTCACCACGGTGACGGGGAATCCCCATTGATCTCGTGGACACAAGTAGGGCCTGGGCGATGGAAACAGATTACTTCCCGACCAGGAAGTGTTTCCCGTGGTGTTTTAATGGTTTCTAAGTATTGATTTACGATAACTTGCACTAACTAAGATCATCTGAATCGAATACTGCACTTGGCAGATCGTCTGGCACTGCCCAATGCGTGGCCGGTACAGTATGAAAACTAATTGCATGTATATTACAACACAATAACACTGTCACAAGTGGAAGTGTCATCAATGGACGAAAAGAATAAGATGGAGCCTATCAAGTTCTTGGAAAGAATGGAAAAAAGAGCTCCCCTACCGATAACGCAGGAGAGTGAAAAGCTCCTCTACCCTTATTCAGGAGAGTGAACAGCTCCGTTAAAAACAGCTCCCCTACCCTCATGCAGGAGAGTGAAAAGTTGCTCCCCTTCATTTTATTAAAATGAGTGTCTGNACTTCATGTACCAAAGAAAGAGAGAGCACAAAAATTGACACACAAGATGATGATAAACAGGAAGTCAGTTTCCAGAATCTTAGCAAATTTTCGACCCTTCAGGCTGGCATTTTCAAGTCGAGCTACCAGAAGTGTAGCATAGCTCGACTTGAAAGTGCCAGCCTGAAGAAGACCCCGGTTGGGTTCGAAAATTTGCTAAGATTCTGGAAATTGACTTCCTGTTTATCATTACTTCATGTACCGGTACTTATTTTCATTCTCACTCACAGGAGCCTGAAGTCGCAGGAAACAGTTGATGGAGTTGTCAGCAGTGTGAGAAACCTCATTTCGGCATATGAGATGGATAAAAATAGAATTTGTAAGTTGCATTTTGACTTTTGTTGTGGTACCGGTACCTTTTTGTGATGGAATCAAGTTCATTGTAGAACTGAACTTCATGCATAATTGTAGTCCTAAACAAAGACATGTCTATTTGGTTTCTATGGTTGATTTCAGGGTCACCGGTGAAGGGTCCTCCTATGCAGCTGGACATCTCTCTGACACCTGACATAGCTAGTCAAGAATACATAAAGAGAAGAAAAAGGATGACTACCAAGGTAAAGTGCTCATGGACACATCATCATGATCTCATGTGTAAATACTGATCAGTCAATCAATCAATCAATCAATCAATGTCCTTTGTTCATATCGCACTCCTCAGTATTCCTGTTGAAGCATTGATGATATTGCTCATCAAAGAGCAAGGTTTTCAGTCTTTTCCTGAAAGTGTTTGTGTCCCCTGTGCTCTTTATACTCCAGAAGTGTGACACAATTTTGGTGCAGCTGCTGTCTCCAAATCTAGACCAGGGGCCTGTTTCATTTAAGTGACTTTAAGCTAATAGTGCCTACCAAATGGAAAATGCATTGAAGTTTATGGTACCATTAGCTTAAAGTCACTTTATGAAACGCGCCCCTGGTCTTAGACACATATAATTTTTTCAAAGTGATCTTTTCTGATATAAGTCAGATTTCTGATGGAACATTTATTTGTCAACCTCATTTCCAGGATTCCAAAACTGCACATAAGAACTTGAAGAATACAAGATATGGAAGGAAAAAGACGACGACTCCCGTGCCAGACATCATCTATCTGGATGGTAAGTAGTTCAGAGAGGCTCCAGGAAAATTTGAATTTTCTGGGGAAGAATCATCCTTGGGGACGAGTGTGCTGGGGCATATTCTCCTGTGTCCTTCCTGAGAAGGGCCTACTAGTATATTGCCAGTGGGCCCTGCCTTCGTAACTATCTTGTTGTAACTTCGTGTACTCATTCATGAACTTTCAAACAGTAATCCAAAGAACGTACATGTAAATGCAACAATTCAACAGCAAACTTGTGTTACATATGTTCACCTAACTGGGGAGTACACTTTCTTTGTCTTTCCCTTTAGATTCAACATCAGAGTCCAGTCGAGGTAGCGGTTTAAGGTCACATTTGAACATCAGGTACAGGTAGAGTCTAATTTTCTAATACTTTGTGTGGAGTTCAATATTTTGCCACCTCAGCGTCTTTCACAGTGTATAAGAACGACTCAAGATCATGCTGACATAATGTCTGTAGTTCATAAGGTCTTTATCTGTGGATACACTGTACTACTGAATTACAGAGTGATCTCAGACTTTTCAAAATATAGAAATTTTCCTCATTCTTTGCAGTGCTGGTTTCCCATCGACCACTTGTAAAAGGCCAGGGAGGGGCACCGCTAAGTCGAAAAATAGGGTTGAGACAGAGAAGGAGACTGAAAGATCGGAAAAAGGGATAGAGAAGGAGGCCGAACGATCCCCACCGAAGGATATTTTAGATGGTATTTCACAGGTTGATGCAAGATTAGAGCAGCTTGCACCCGGATGTCCTGAGGCTGAGGAGAGAAAGTTGTCATCTGCCTCAGTTACGAATGATAAATTGGGTGAAGGTTCAAACCAGAATTCAAAATTAATCCAGGTCTTGAATTCGTGCAGTTTTGATTTACCAGAAATTGATTCTGAGAAAGTGTCTGAAACTGTTGCTGGTCATCTGCCTCCTGATGTGAAGAAACAAGCGGAGAAGTTACTGCAGTGTATCGAGCAGGATTCAAAAGTGAATGCAGCATCAAGAAAAAATGAATTGAAGGATAGGTGTCATGTAAAGAACGCTTTGGAGGTTGTCTGCATGCAGCTGAAAGTGGTGCTGTGTTCACGGGATGGAAATGACCTGTCCAAGAAGACAGGTGCAGGTCAACCTGTAAATTTGCTACCTTTGAAAACGCACGGTTTTGAATCTGGTATGTCAGATTCTTCGGATGTCCAAGAACTTAGAAAAGAGGATTTAGAGGACACAATGCCTGAGCAGAGGAAAAGTTACCAAAATGAAAAGACGAAATCTTCTGCCCATAGGACGTATTCAAAGAAAATGCAGAAAATGACCGCTGAATCTGATTTGGAGCAATTACAAAGGCAGCAGGTCTCTAGTTCTGAAAAGGTGCAGAAATGGATGCGAGGTGTGCATGTTGCTCTTGCTTCTCCTGCAAGCATTGACCGTCCTGATCAGGGGGATAGAGATCGGTTAGTGGGTAAAGGGACCTCAGGATTGGATTCTACTCCTGCAGGTGACGTGGTGGAGACTATTGATGACAAGCGCAGCATCGATGACGTGAATGACGATGACACTACGGATGAGATTGCGTTCCATGCAAGTTTTCGGAGTGGTTCAGAATCCAATGAACGAAATGACGATGATGATGTAATGGAAGATAACAGTAACAAAGGGTATGATTTTGGTATTGAAAATAAAGTCAGTCGCAACTGGGAGGACCTAACCAGCGGTGTTAGCACAGTGGAGGATTCTGTCAAGCATGACAAAGTGCCACCTGACGTGGTTGTTATTGAAGACGATATTTCTGAGCCCAAAGTGCCGCAAAGACGAAGAATTTTCAAATCAAGGCCAAGTGCAAATGACACTTCACTGAGTAAACCTTCAGCTTCTAATGTCAAGTCAATCTACAGCTGTGTTGATTCCCAAGAAGAAGATGATCCGTATGCCTTCCAGATGAGCCAGAGGACCCCAAAAGCCAAGAAGAAGAGGTCAAGGTCACGTGGTAAGCAGGCCAAGGTCAAAGGCACGAAAGAGACACAAAAGGGGCAATTATCTGATGATGTCGAAGGAAGAGAATCAAATGTTCAAAAAAACATAGCAAGAGGCAAAGCTGTTGAAAAAGTTCCAAGAAAGAGCCTTTCTCCATCAGATGTTTCCATGTCATCAGAAGTCGAGAGTAAGGGCATGAGGTCAAGGTCAAAGTCTAATGAAGGTCGGAAGAAAAGACAAGGTCAGATTGGCAATGGTGGTCAAAAGAAGAGCAGGGATGATACTCACCATGGAGCTATGAGCAAAGGATATCCACTTGATGATAATAGTGATCTTGAAATGTGTGTAGACACAGTTGATATCGGAGAGATCTTTCCTTTCAAACCTTCCCAGGAACCACCGGGGGTATCCAAGGGTGTTGAACCCTGTGTGGATGAAGACGAGAGCCAGGATATTCTGCGTGTGGCGGGAAAACCGACTTCTCCTTGGGCTGTGGTGCAATCTGAGGTCAAAAGGTACACAAGGAAATCTGGTGGTCGTATTCGGAAGAAGGGAAGGTTGATTGGAAAGAAAAATGGCGTGGATGGTAAAGGACACAATATGCACGATGTCTGTGAATCGGACAAGATGGTGGGAAAGAGGGATGAGCCTGCGCCTGAACTGAAGGCATTGGCAGACAAAATAAATGATGCAGAGTGTTTTGAGTTGGACTGCATGACATTTAGCCAACAGATACGGGACGCGGATGCAGTGCAAGGTGCCATAAATTCTGAGAAGGAGAAACGGTTGCAGCAGCTGGAAGAACGTGAACGAGATAAGATGAAGAAGAGGAAGGCGGAGAGGGATATAAAACAAGGGACTCCAGCAGCAACTGATGCGGTTACGTCGGGCAGTGATGGGCAGAAATGTAGTAGGGGTCGGAAGCCAGTCACTCAACAGGGACAAAGTGAGACTGAAATCACTGAAGATTTAGGTGAACAAAGCCAGTTTAAAGTTCCTCTTGTGCCCTGTACTAGTAAGAAGGAAGGCAGCCCAGATGTAATTCAAATTGTAGAAATTGAAAATGAAGACACGGAAACCACACTGGATACAGAAATGCAAGATGAAGTGGGTCAGGCTGATGATACCCAGGTTGAAGTGAAGGGATGCAATGATGGCACTGGTAAAAAATTGAAAAGCCACAAAGAAATGTCTGAACCTGATGTGGGAATTGAGCCAAGGGAGCAGGAGTCGCCCCCTGAGCAGATTGAAAGTGTTCAGGTAGTAGCAGAGACACCTCAGTCGACTAGGCCTAGCGTAAGAATCATAAAGCAAGAGGGGAGAAATAGCCGAGAAAGTGACCCCAAGGAGCAGGAGTCATCTTCAGATGAGACGCAGATCAGTACGCAGATTGTCGCTGAGACGCCACAGGCAACCTTGCCTCGATTTAAAAAGATGGTGAAGAGGAGGAGTGGCAGAGATAAAGACCGGGTCGAAAGTAGTTCAGATTTAGTAACGGAGGGACAAAAATCAAGTGTGTCTGGCTTGAAAAGGAAACAAGCGGTAAAAAGGCAAGATATGGGACCTCTGACACCTGAGAGAATGCAAGTAGAAGAATCTGATCAGAGCCCAGAAGTGGTAGCTGAGACCCCACTTCGGCAGCCAAATGGTTTGGGGTCGCCAAATCCATCCAGTCTAGTTGAAAGCGTGAAGACAAAAGGACCCTCCCCTAAAGGAACTTCAATTGCAATTCAAAATGCCAGTTCCAAAACTGAAGTGAATTCGCCAAAAATGGTCGTCCAAGAAACTGAAACTGTGTGTAGAGACGGTGATGCTGCCAACATGTCTGATTCAGATGGACGTGATAGCATTTCTATTGTTGCTGATACCGTGGAAAGTTCAGACAAACCTGTGAAGAGGACTCGTAGGACTCCCCGACACAAAACTTGTGCTGCAAATGAAAAGGGTTCTTGTATTGTTGTATCGCAAGAGAAACCAGATGCTTTTGAAAAAGATGGTGGCAGCTCTCGTGATAAAGGGAAGGGTGAGGGTGAACAGGAGGATGTCACAGTCATTGCAGAAACAGGACAGAGTGGCAGTAGTGCTAGTGAGAAGTCACGTTATAAGGTACGGGCCTCTGGAAATCAAGAGCTGGATAGAGAAGCAGGTACTTTGGAGAGCCTTAAAACTCCTTATGAGAAGACAAAACAAAAAGCTCTGAAGTCAAGGAAAGCAAGATGCAGTAAATATGAGGCAACTGACATTGATTTTGATGCTGAAAAAGTCAGAGATGATGAGATAAAGGGAAAAATTGCTGGAAAGATTGACAAGGACTGTGACCAGATGCGTGGATCAGATCGGTCTGACCCCAGGGATGAATCTGTCCAAGTTGTGAAAGAGACACAGTTATCGCTGAAGAAAAGTGGACATGAGCTGATCACAGCTTGTGAAAGCAAATCTAGCCGTAGCTTGTCTGGGAAATGTAACTCTGGTGAAGAGTCAGATTTGGTTGAGGATGCGCCAGTGGGTGATTCAAAGCCACAAAACAAGATTACGTTGAGTAAAGCAGAGAATAAGTCAAATCCTGGTGGTTCGTGTAGGAGTGATTCAGGTACAGAGATTGAGAGTCAGACGGAGTCGATCGATTTATCTTCCTCGCAGATAGAATATGAAAAATGTGATCCCTTGCTTCAGGGATCACCTTCACAAGAATATGAGAAGTGTGATCCACTGCTTCAAGGATCACCTTTACCAGATGGGGAGGATGGATGCCTTGATGATGATAATGTCAAGTCTGCCTCAGTCGAGAGAGAAGAAAGCATTTCGATGTTGCAGCCGAAGAAGTGCATTCAGGTCGGAGGCAGTTCACCTGCTGCGAAGCCTGATCTTGACGCTCCTATAAAAAAGGAAAAATCTGCTGAAGACAGTCTCCGTTCCGCATCAGATTCAGATGATGAAATCGTCTTCCGGAAGCCGAAACGAAAAACGTTTTCACTCGATGCTTCACCATTGAACTTGGAAAAAAGATGTGCTATCAACGAACCGAACAGTCTATTCGATATCGGACAGTCGCTTGGGGAGTGTCTGCAACAGATCGGTGGGGAAGCTGGCGAGGTGACAGATGAGCTAAAATCACCTGATCACCATGATGCTGATGATGATAGAAGTGAACTGCCAGCTGTTGCAGTTGCAGAAGAAGCTACGTGTACACCATCTGGAAGTACAGATCTTCATGCTTCTGCTTCAAATCCAAGTTCTGATATTCGAAATTCAAGGCAGGATGTTTCAGAGCAGCATCATGCAGTTGAGGGACCAAAACAGAAAAGGCGTAGACGTAGGAATAACAGAGATAATCCTGGTGAAGTTGAGGTTCCCTCTTCGTCGAGCACCATTGGCCCGTCTCAGTCCCCTAATTCTAGACGCTGCAGTGGGAAATCCGACATTACTACCTCAGGTGAGGTCATCCCATCCACTCCGTTTGCTTCTTATGATAAGACGCAACCGATTGCACTAGGTGCGTTGTTGAAGAACCAATCGAGTAGCAAGATGCTTGTTGAAAGTTCGAGTAACAGTACGGGTGGGAAGAAGAGTCGCTTATCTCGTCGAAGCAGGTCGGGAGAGAGGGGGAAGAAAAATACAATTACGAATGATTTGTCCAGTGATATGGAAGTTTCATCTCGGGAGTCTCTCGCAAGAGGAAAAACTGATAAAAGTACAGAACGGATGAGAAAGAACGTCCTAAGTCCGTGCCAGGATCTAAATACTGATTCTGCAGATGACTTTAAAACCGATGAGGTGGTTGTTGAAACATATGCAGAATTTCTGAAGGAGGTCGAGAAAGAAGATACAACTATGGAGTTACATCAACCTTCAAAGTCTTCCCAACAAGGTCGTACTAGGAATGAGTCCAGTGCTGCCCTTGAATTTGATGAGCCTACTGGTGATGATGATGGCAATGGGTCTGGAGCTGTTCTGGATGAGGTCCCTGCTGCTGGTGATGGCGGGGATGAACTGAGAGGGGATGAAGTGGAAGCTGTTAAAAATCCTAAAGAAGTTGAATCTGATGAGGATGCCCTCACTGGTGACATCAAGGTCACACCGTATTTTGCTGAAGAGTCAGATGCTACTGATGACGATGATCTTGACCTTCTACCAAGTCTGGGAGCAACGGACAACATCGGCCAAGATTCCCGAAGTGATGCTGTCGGTGAAGACAACATCCTTGGTGCTGGCACCACTGAATTTGGCGACGATGTTGAGAATGCAGCTGAAGTTGCAGATGATGTGAGTTTGCAATCGCAGGATAAGAAAAAAGTCAATGGAAACAGAGGCGTTGTTCAGTCGGAAGTTGGATTACAGGACGATGTCAATGCTGATAAACCAGTCAAAACTGCAGCCAATGAGGAACAAGTGACTCCAATCCCACAAAACCAACCTGTTGTCGAAGCGAAATCTTCTGCATTGAGTGGATCTAGCTGCAGTGAGGACGATGTGATTCCCAAAACTCCGAATTTCCTTCCGAGATCTTTTAAGAAAAGGTTAACAAAGTCAAATAAATCACCCGACGATGTGAAGATGGAGGATTCTCTTAGACGTGATCCGTTACGGGAAGAAGAAGAACTACCTGCTGCTGCTGAATCGAAAAATTCTAGAAAATCTGGTGGTGCAGTTCAGACTGAGCCTCGAACAGCATCAGGAGATGGTCCAGAAAATAAGAGGTTGGGTGTGAAAAAAGAGGAGGTGACCTTGAAACCCGTCAGGGTGACCTCGAATCCTGAGCAGATGACCTTGAATCCTGAGCAGATGACCTTGAATCCTGAGCAGGCGACCTTGAAGAAGATGAAGCGTGACAAATTGAATAAAGCTGCGACGAATGATCAACCAGAGACTGAGAAGGATTATTCCCATATGAATACAGATGAAGCTGTGGCGAAAGTCTACCAGAATTTCTATAGCACTATGTCGGAAATGCCTCTCAAGTGTATCAAAGATGAACCAGTTGGTGAGTAAGTCAGTTTAACGATGCCAGTTCTTAAAGAGCGCCACTGGATCCCCTTGAATCAAGCTCAACGTGCTACTTCATCCATTGTTTCGAAGATCTTCACCCTGAGATCTTCATTGGCTAGCACCTGGATATTACCACCTCACCAGGTCAACACCAAAAAACATTGTTTTTCTCTTTGTGTTTTCCAGATTCCTGTAGTGATGATTGTAAAGTGGTGAAAGTCGAGGAGGCCGCGGATGATGAGAAAGCAGATGAGACTGATGAAGAGGACGACAGTAGTGACAGTACTGCAGCAGACGACGGTCCCTGCTTGGCTGATGCTGGAGATGAAACCTTAGCAGGTAAAACATCCTGAGGAAATCAGGCCCGTGTTCATAAAACTGTGCTGGGCTCAGTTACTTACTATAAAAGTGACCAGTTTGTACAGGCCAATGTACACAACTAGCAACCAACTAAGCTAACAAGCTTTTATGAATATAGCCCAGGACTACTTCTAAATGCGCCTCTCCACGTGAGAGTTTTCTTGCAGAAGTTGGCTCACAATGGGCAATTCACCATTACTTTCTTCCTCACGGCTTATGCTGGGACCAATGTCACGAACAACGATTCGTAGTAGAGTTGCCCATAGAGAGCCAACTTACACGAGAAAAATCTCACGTGGAGAGGTGCCTTTACTGCCTGCTTTATTGTGTTACGGCTGTATTTACAGACATAACCACCAAAATGAATGCATCACTCTTTCAGATGCTGTGAGTACACAAGGCAGTACTCGCACCTTGAACTTGACGTCTTCCACATCTAGTGAGATTCTGCCAACACAGGTTAGTAAGATCGTCGTCACATGGACTTGCATGGTTTTCAAATTTTCCTACTTCACCTGTGTTGACAATCTTCTACGCCTTTGTACTTGTTGAGAGGTTACCTCCTGTATTAGACCCCTCAAATAAAAAGCAACATTCTGCTCACTCTTTCAGGTTCGGGAGGAATTGGAGAAGGAGGTCGCTGACATAAGAGCACAACTAGAAGCTAAGAAGGCGCTCATGAACAATATGTCTAGTGAGAGGCTGGATGATATAGGTAAGGGACACTCTGATACGATACCTGTATCGCCATCTTCAAAGTATTCTTCAGTATTCTCTCAGAGTGGTCCTTCACCTCTGGGATCTCTTCTACATAGCGCCTGAGGAAGACCCTGATTGGGGTCGAAAATTTGCGAAATATTCAGAGACGACTTTCCGATTTATTCTGTCATAAGAGTGGTGTAGTAGAAACATCAGCAACTTTCACTGCTGAGGTACTGGGTTCAAACCCCCATTACAAAATTATCCTGAATTTAGGGCTCCCAACCAAAACGCTCAACTGAAACCACTGTGGAAATGTGTCTGATTTTTACCCAATTGAAATTTGAAACAGATTCAGAGCACTGTCGTCTATTTTCAGATCCTGAAGCTGACCATTGCCGTCTATTTGCAGATCCTGAAGCTGACCAATCAGATGTCGACAGTGATGACGACCTGTTTGACGGCCCGACTCCTCCACCATCGCCACCCTCACCCACTACAGCGAGGAATCTGGCATCTCTGAATCCCACCCTCGCCGAAGATTTGCAAGTCCTCAATAAATACAGAAGCAGAAAGACCCCAGTGAAATCTAAAAAGAAAACACCAGTGAAAGCCAGGGGGAAATTATCCAAGAATTTGATTAAGAATTCAAAAGTGGAAGATCAGATCCGTGAAAATGACGGAGACATTGTAATTCTGGAGACTCCGCAAAAGAAAGTTCGTCGTCGTATCCGCTGTCCTGCCGACGATAGCAGTTCTGATGATGAAAATTATGAAAATTTCATTCGAAAGGAGAAAGAGTCACAGAAAGTTGTTCAAAGTTGGGAGACGTTTGGTCTTGGTGAAAATGGAACTCAAAATCAGGAATCCCAGAATGGGGGGCGGAAAGCCTCTATTGGTGCAGATACCCGGTCTGATGATCTGCAGGGACCCAAAAAAGACGTGGCACAGTCGCGGAAGGGTGGGTTGATAATCCCAAGGAAGTGGACGGATGACACACAGTCTCAGCATACATGTAAACAGAGGAAGTCTGGCACCCGAGGTTTTACCACGGACGTTTCTCATGATCAAAACGACGACAAAGAGGAACTTTCAAAACCGGTGTCAATTTCACAAGGTATGAGACAGTTGTCACAGGTCGGCTCTCCTAGTGTGATTCCCGATACTTTGGAAAATGGTGCCGAAAACATAGGAAAAGGTTCAACGCAGGAGAAATTGAAAGATCTGAAGTCGTGGTTTCAACAAAATCAGTTCGAATCTGTGCCTAGTTCAGCAGAAACTCAGGAGCCAGTGGATTGTATCGTGAATGTGCAAAAGGAGTCCCGGACTCGTAACAGATTGGAGTTTAAGTCCGAGGTTTCTCAATCTGAATTGAGACACAGTCAGATAAGTCGGGTTGGGAAGCTGGACAGTTCACGTACTGATGGGCCTGGGAGTAGATGCTCGCAGATCGCAGAGAGTGGGCTGAGTCGAAGGAATTCTTTTCCAACGGTTACAAAGGACTTTGATTTGGAGAATGGGAGTGGAACCAAAAGTTCTGAAGGTACTGGTGTGAAAAGAAAAAGTTGTGAGGACCAGTTTTTGACTGATGAGAATTGGAATTCTGTTCCATTGGATGACAAAATGGAAAGTTCTTATGGTTCTGAAGGACGTGTGCCAAAAAGAATGCGGCAGACGACATTGGAATTGAGTCCCGTGGTTCGTAAAAGTTATGATAGTGGTTCCCAGCGTCTGTTGAAGTCTCCGTCAACCACTCACTTAGTTGCCAAAAGTAGAGCGGAGTCACCTCTTGCTAGAGGTAGGGATGATGTTTCTGAGGAAAAGTTTGTTAGACATGCTGAACTGCCTCCGTCTCCGTCAACAACTCAGTCAGTTTTGCAGGCCGCCAAAAGTAGAGCAGCATCACCTCTTGCTAGAGGTAGGGATGATGTTTCTGAGGAAAAGTTTGTTAGACGTGCTGAACTGCCTCTGTCTCCGTCAACCACTCAGTCAGTTTTGCAGGCTGCCAAAAGCAGAGCGGCGTCACCTCTTGCTAGAGGTAGGGATGATGTTTCTGAGGAAAAGTTTGTTAGACGTGCTGAACTGCCTCTGTCTCCGTCAACCACTCAGTCAGTTTTTCGAGTTGCCAAAAGTAAAGCAGAATCGCCACTTGCCAGGAATAGGGATAGTGTTTCTGAGGAAAAGGTTGATGGTGGACATTCTCTTCTGACTTGTGATAAAGCAGTGCAATCACCAAGGAGTTTTGTTGGCGAAAATGGACACATTGATTCTCAGTTAGCTGAAAATGATCCCTGGCAAGATAAAGTGAAGGCCTTGCAAAGAAACGTTGAGAGTTCAGGCAGAAGTCAATCCCCAATGGCAGGAGTAACAAGTAAACGTGAATCTTCGCTTTCATGTGCAAAATCAAACATTTCGGGTGATGGTAACGCCCCGTCGCCGAGGAGGATGAGCAACATGAATATTCCACAGAAGAAACTCCAATCTCCGATTCCGAAAACCGATGCTGGAAATCAGACCACGTGTTCAACTCCTAAATTCATTAAGCAGATGTCACCTGATCCGGTTGACAAGCAGAACGAACGCAAGAGAAAGGTTGACACACTTGCACGCATGGATGACGTTGACGGGCAACGGAAACGAGTCGCTGGGCCATCAACAGGGCAGGATCAGAACTCGAAGGCCGTGCAACAAAATGGTAGACAACTTGAAGTTGGTGGCATGTCCCTGGCGGTTTCTTCACCACTGATGGCTAGGAAACCTTTGCCGATGAGGAAAGGACGATCACTTGTTGTGTCTGGATGCGACAACTCAATGAAGGTACATCTCGCTCTTGGTCAGACAGGTTCCCATCTTTAGCGCGCCATCCTACGGCGTTACTGTCCGTACTCTTTGTAGTGGAACGGATGGTAGTGTCGTGGGAATGGTTTGGCAAAGACAGAAACGAGTCTAGCCATCTTGTCTAAATTCTCCTTCAAATTATTACCGTAATTACGCGAGGGTCCGTGGGTTCGAGTCCGGTAGGAAGCTCTGTCTTTCACCTTAGAAACCTGTTATTATTTCATGCCCTCAAATTATTTCAGGATGTGATGGTGGAATTCATGAGCTCTTTTGACTTTGACTACTTATCAAAATTCTCGGCAAACACTACCCATGTTGTCGTCCAGACAGTCAAAGGTATTAAATAACGTTTTCCTTTTATGTACAGCTTTATTGCTTTTTAAGGCCACTTCACTACGATGCAGGGGCCTGTTTCATAAAGTAACTTTAAGCTAATGGTACCATTAACTTCAATGCATTTTCCATTTGAATAAAGGTACCATTAGCCTAAAGTCACTTTATGAAACAGGCCCCAGGAATTCTTGTCCATGATGCAACCATGACGTCATGTACTCAATGCATTGCAGTCACATATGCACTACATGAGAAACTTCCATCGCAAAGCAGTTAAAATTTGTTATTTTCGTTTTCAAATCCTTGTATGTAGCGTGAGCTTTTACCTTCATTTTAGATCATCCTTTGGTGTGTGAACGAACACTGAAATACTTCCTTGGTATAGCTGGAAGATGTTGGGTGGTCTCGTTAAACTGGATGATTGAATCCGTCCAGGATGGAATCTGCTTACCAGAGGTTTGTTTCAATCATTTCACGCAACTACTGGTACATTTACAGGTGGAGATCCAAGCGGGGGCGCACCCATGCACGCTCTCTTTCGGCCAACAAATCTATAAAATCGATCGTGAAATTCTGAAATTTGCAGCAAATCATTGAAATTCACTGGAGATTTCAATGTTTCTAGCACAGTGCACTCCCTCTTTCCGAAATCGTGAATCCGCCCCTGATTTAATACAATAATTTAACTCTTTTAGTGCTCACTGCCAACCATTTGTAACCTATAGTGCAAGACTAAGAGCCAAATTGGACCATTGCTGAAATACAATGTAGCTATTAAGAACTGAGCTGAAATCTCAAGAAATGCTGAGCTGAACTGAACTGAGTTGAGCTGTAGTTAGGTTTCAAGAAATGCTCGACTAGAGCTAGGATCTACAGCTGTATCGAGAAATGCTCAGCTGGTGCTTTTGGCAACATAAGGGACACACTCCGCGTGAGCTACTGCGAAACTAATGTATTAGGCCAGCCCTGCATACCACGATCTATAAATACACACAGTACACCTGCATGGCCTATATTCCTGTCCGCAGTGAAGTACGTCTGACTGTGGACAAGATTTTGCAGTAGCTCACCCGGAGTGTGTCCCTTATGAGCCCAGTAATTATGGTCCCCACACCACAAGTGTGGGGACCATTTTGTTATTACTCAGTCAGGAAAATTCTGCTTCTTCTTCTTCCACACATCACGTGACATCGGTTGGGACGCGAGTCCCACTAATCCGCTCATTGCATACCAAATCAATCACCACCACCACTTACTTCATGTTTGTATCCAGTGCAGTGGACCAAAAATGTTTCAAAATCTGAACATATATCATGATTTTGAAGCGATTTTTGGTCATATTTTGCACGGCTCGTCTCAGAGTCGCACACACTCCCCGTCTGTAACTCAATAAACAGAAGCACGTGCTTGATGAATAAGGTAACATCAATGTGGCAAAATCAGAACTAAAAGGTCTGCCTAGGTACTCCGTGACGTCAGTATCGATGTGGCTGTTCCGTTGGACATGTTGGAGGGGGTGACACAATGTTTCCAAAATGGCTTCCACCATTTTGTTTCTGGGTTCGAGCATTCAGAGAGGCAGTGTGAAGAACGTTGGCGAATTGGATACTCAGTGACCTATCCCAAGCATATTTTGTATCGGCAGCTAACTATCCTGGGGAAAATTCGTTGAAAAAACACCCTACTCGCTCATTTCAGCCTGCTGTGATCTGGTGATTGTGCAACTCTGCACTTTTTTGAGTAAGCACTTTATAAGATGCACCATGGTAACTTTCCATGATGATAGCAACGTCATCAGAATGATGCTAATTTTAGAATTGCACATGGGTTTTGTTTACTGTTTGGGTGACCCAACTACTATGGGGCGCCTTCCCAACCAANTTTTCCAGGATGATTATGAGATTCATGGTGACATCACCAATGGTCCGAATCACAACGGTCCATACAAAGCTAGAAATGCTACCAGACTTCTGCTGGATAGATTTGAAATTTTCCTCCATGGACAGTTTCCTGGAATGCCTATGAGTAAGTTCAAATGAAATACCGTACATGTATGTGTGGCGGTCTAGGAAAACCCGACGGATGTCGCTGAATGATCAACAAGGGCTGTCAGATTGCCTGTGCATTAATCTACTCGGCCTAGCTTCTCCTGTTTACCTATTAGGTAGTATATGTCAGTTATTGAAATGTGCGGGTTCAGCAAGGCCATTAACACTTTCCTCAAATGCGACATCCGACGGGTTTTCCTAGACGCTGCACATATCATCGACTTCAGTTCTCTTTACTGTGACAACCAGCAGCTAAGGTGCCCCTTCAGTTGTGCAGTTGGCTCTTTTATTTGGGCACATCAGCCATAGAACATTATGGTCAGCCAATTGACAATAAATGGTTCCACTTTGCGAAATATTTCTATCCACGTAATATATCGTTATTTTCAGGTGAAACAAAATACATGATTACACTGTTGGGTGCGAGGTTGGTCGACCACCCAAAGGAGTTTACAGATGACAATCCAAGATGTTTTATCATCACTGAACCAGACAAGAAGTTCAAGGAAAAGAATTCTTATAACAGTAAGTTGGTATTTTGTGGACAGTCCTTACAAAATCATTTCTGCTTCTAACAGAGCTGAAAACTGGGACCCATCTTAGGGCAAGGCATTACATAGAAATGTACGGTACTGTTATATGTACGGTACTGTCCAAAATTGAGAGGTGTCCTGATTACACTGGTATGATTAACTTGAATATTCAAGACAAACTTAAAGAAAATAGTAAAGGGGCTGTTTCACTTTGAATTGAAGATTCATCAGATTGTGATTTGTGATCCAAGGGAAAACTGAAAGAGCTATGATCTTGCAATTTGCAGGGATAATTCTGTATTCCAGACCAATTCCAATGGTACAACAGCCCCTTTGGGCAAAAAGTGCTGCCTCTAATGTTATACCCTGTTTTATTTTGTCTGCTTGTCTGTTTTAGAGTGGAAGCTCAAATATTCCGCCGACGTTGTCTCCAGGCAGTGGCTGCTGGACAGCGTAGCACAGTACAAGGTACAGAATCCAAAGGCCTATTCTCTGTGCACGAATATCAACAAAAGAGAAGTGAAGGAGCTGACTCTGCCAGAGCAGGAGCTGGCAATATGAGTTGATATCGGGAATACGGAATACTGTATGTGTTCCACCAAGCAATCTAATGGCGATCCTAACTATGATGGAGGGGAGCACACAGTAATCAGGTCCTATACAATGGATGCCTTTTGTATTGGAAAATGGTCAGGACCACTGAATGTCCCTTTCAATTCAATTGTTTAAACCACTAGTGACACCTATTGAAGTAGTGAGTTAGGTTCCTCATTGGAATAATCATCATCAACAAAGATCCTGATTGTTCTGTGTAGATATTCACAATTGGTATATGTGTGGCGGTCTAGGAAAATCCGTCAGAAGTCGCAGAATAATCAACAACTGTTTACCTGTTACGTAGTAACTTTCAGCTATTGAAATGTGCGGGATCACCAAGGCCATTAACACTTTACTCAAATGTGATATCCGACGGGTTTTCCTAGACCGCCTCACATATTGCAGTACTTCACAAATGTGAGGCGGTCTGGGAAAACCCGTTGGATGTCGCGTTTGAGGAAAGTGTTTATGGCCCTGGTGAACCTGCCCATTTCAATAGCTGAAATGTACTGCGTAACAGGTCAACAGTAGCAGATCAATGCACAGGCAATCTAACAACCCTTGTTGATCACTCGGCGACTTCCGACGGGTTTTCCTAGACCGCCACATAAATACATGTAGGTCTTCCTGTGTTGCCGCTTTGCCATTTCAGAATAAAGTTTCACCTTGTGAGGTTGTGGCAAATCATCTCTTCAGGTTGCATTTCAAAATTATTGTATAAAAGAATACATATATGTGCTATTACATATATAGCCAATTATACATATGTATAGACAAATAGGTGAATAATAAACGATAAATGTACTATCTATCCAGGCTTTATGCGGGTCTTTAAAAGTCTTCAGAGGGCAGCTTTAATACCGGTAACTTTTAATCGGTTAATGGCCATTAACTTCAAAATTACAAATTTAAGAACTTCAGGTCTTAAATTTGTAATTCTAAGTTAGATTGATTGCCTGCGAAATCGCCGCGGCGTTTGCCCGCTCTCCGCCTCGCAATCACGCCAGGCCTCAACTGGGACAAGCTTGCTGCCTGAACGATCGTCTTGGAAGGGTGTCTTGGTCTGTCCGCCAGCTTCTGATGTCGCATTAGATTAAGGCCGGGTTTATTTGGCAAGCATGCTTGCCAAACAGTTCCCTTTTTCGTCCTTATTTAGCAAGCATGCTTGCCATCTAATGCTGAAAAATGTCCCTATTTGGCAAGCATGTCACGCCCCCTAATGAATATTAATCAGGATATGTGCTTGCCATATTATTCAGCACGTTCGGTTATTGAGCAAGCAAATACCGTNAGAGTTACACAGAGTAAAAAAACTCATGTCCATGTTGTACTTTTTGGACGTAAAATTTGAGAGGCACGGCGCTGATTTTTGGCGCGGGCGGGAGCGATAGTATTTTTTTATCTTGAACTTACTTAACGGAACCCAAACAACAATATTCATGTCAATGGCACCCTCACCTAGTTACTGAGCTTTGACTACTCTGGCCAGTGAGACCACCATCCGGCAGTGGT
Organism: Notospermus geniculatus; assembly: GCA_002633025.1. Taxonomy (NCBI): domain Eukaryota; kingdom Metazoa; phylum Nemertea; class Pilidiophora; order Heteronemertea; family Lineidae; genus Notospermus; species Notospermus geniculatus. The sequence goes on from NMRB01001319.1 coordinate 197,444, forward strand.
TTGTTGGCACCTTCCACTGTTCGGATCTACTTTTGTACGAAAACAAAAAACGTTTCTTCTTGATATGCCTTTTCGGAGAAAAGGAAAAAAACAAGAAAAACGAAAAAAATGAAGAAAAAAAAAAGAAAAAAGCATGCGTGTGATCAGGCAAGTTTCGTACCCGCGACATTGTGGTTACTGGCCCATCACTCTTTGCACTGGGCTAATTAACTGCTTGCAGATATGCGGTTGGCATTTATTAACTGGTTCAGGACAATGCAGGTAACTCGTCGTTTTAAGCCAAACTTGGCGTACTTTTTGGCAAACCAGGGTCGATAAATAATCACTTTCTTCTGAAAATCGCTTGTAGGTGGCTCCTTTCCGCACGGCCCCCTCTACTAAACGATATTTTCTGCCCTACCAGCTGCTCTGAGAGCGCTGCATAATTAATGAGCTAGACGTGTATCCAAGACCTACGTTTACTGCATTCACAGCAGGTAACTGTGCAAATAAACAGTTCGATGCAAGGCTCGGGATGGAGCGATAGTATTTTTTTATCTTGAACTTACTTACGCTTACTGCATAGGCTACACAGCAGGAAACTGTGCAAATAAACATTTCGATGCCTTTAACGCCGTTTAAAATCTTCGTTGGAGGCATAACCTGCTCCCAATCGCAACTTTTCGATGCCTTTTGGCGAGGGCTGCGCCTGCGAGTCGGAGGACGCCATCTTCATCTTCTGTTTGCATAATTAATGGAGTCTAATTAATATTCATTATTGTCTGCTTGCCATTTAAGACCAAATTTCTGTAATTCGGCAAGCATTTGCTTGCCAAATAACCACTTCCTAAAAAGTAACATATACCAGCTTAATGTTTTGAAAGCCGATAATGATTTAGTGCCGAAAAGTGCGTCGAAAGCTCATTTTGGACCAAATATAATGGTCACTAAAGGGACAGGCCCACGTGAACCAATATCAATAACCATGACGTGCAGAATATTGTGATCTGATTTGAGTTCTAGTCAGAAATATTGAAAGAAAAATGGGCCCGTGGATTATTTTACTAGTGGGACAAGTGATGTCATTATTGTCATCTCAGGCAGGTGTGTTTCATTCGCATGATGAGAGTTTTCGTTGTGAGCAGGTGTGGAATACGTTCTCCCTTACTTGCATGTTAAAATCAGGTGGTGCAAATTCCGGCGTGTACCTACATGCATGTGTAATCATACACTATGCTAAGATCCTGATTCAGGGAATCACTCCACTTGTTTCTCAATCCTCTGCGTTCTAAGTGACCATTAATATTGGTCAACAAGTATTTAGGTCTATCTTTCGTTTTAATCACCTTTGCCACCACCCTTCTTCACAGAAGAATCACAATCACTGTTTACACGCTGCTGTCGGCGACCAGCAGACGGCGGCAAATATGCACTGGATGATAAATATGACGGCGATCTGAGTTTAAAGCTGGTGTTCACATCAGGCGTTATAATGTTCATAAATGCTAGATACACTAGACATACATATTCGCATCGGAAACAATCTATTTCTTCCATTCTCTCCTGATGTCATCTAAGTTCGCTGAGGCTCACTGTCTGAGCAACATGCACCTGCTTTTGCAGTCACAAATGTTTGCCCTATGCCACGTTATTTTAAGAATTCATCGCATCGTCAAGACAAAATTAATTTCTCACAATCTCGTACCCAAAGATTCGTTACGCTCGGGCCGAGGTTGTAGGTCGCTCCACTAATCTCTGGAGACGGCTAGCCATTTCACGCCTTCGGTGTGATTTTTGGTACCGTGCAATTTTAGACCGAATTTTAACCACAAATGCACTGAAATGACTTGAGATGACTTGAGTATAAAATGTACACATCAAAATGTCCTTAGAAAGGTTTTTTCGAGGGATCTGTTGTATTTATTGAGGAAAATCCA
>NMRB01001320.1:19413-56724 GCA_002633025.1 Notospermus geniculatus
GAACGGGCCTGAGGAAGGGCAGTGTGGCCGAGATGGATATGAACCCGGTGCAACGGCCAGAACGACAACACAAAACAAAAAAACATGCCGAGGCCTAGTCAAGCCAAGGACACTTTTACGGTTTCTGTTGGGTATGTGACGGTTAATATTGACCGTCCAATTGCCAACGAAATCATAACAGTGTCTGTTTCCCAACTATGCAGATTTTTACAGTCAGTTACATCCAGTTTTGTGATGGTAATGAGGTGTGAAGCAATGTCTAGGATTGCCGAGCGGAAACCGCAAACCGCGTTTCGAAAATGTGGTGTGTTGTTTCGGGCTCGCTTGTCGTAGACGTGTAGACGTTTCATTCCAATCTCCAATCTCCCTTAAAGCTGACGTGAACGAACAAAAAGCCCCCATGCGACGAGCACGAGAATTGCAAACGCCCTGCAAACACCTCAAACGAAGGCTCAGAACATGATAGACCCCGGAATAGACCCCACGAGGCCAGGAGGGTGTCTTCGTCTGCTGTGGAAGTTAAATAAGTAAAAGGCCCACAAACGACTTCGACCATTTCGTAAATGGTGCCTATATACGTATGTACCTACCCCGCCAACGACCTGCCGTTTCTTCGGAAACTGTTTCGCAGTCTCCCTTGTTCCCGTCCTGTTCTTGAAGTAGTAGTCATCTCGTATGTAACAAACAGACTGGTTCCGCACCAAACTGAAGCCTGTGCACGATGCGTACAAGGAACAAACCACGGCGCAATGCAGTGTATGTTTCCGTAGCAAATGGCGAAGTACCAGGTTAAACGTGCCTCGTTCTATAACCTCCGCTTCAATCGACACGAAGGTTTGCTGACTCGATGACGTGACACCATGTTGTGTGAAAGATACTATGAGATACGGAACAACGAGAAGTAGGACTGTCATCATCTTGAAATAATATCAAAGCCTCCGGTCACTTCGCCTTCGGGCTTTTTCACTCCCCAAGCTCACACTTGAACTTGACCCACCATTCATTCACTCTCGACAGTTACGCCATTTGTCGAACGTAGGCCTACTCCCCAAAGAAAGTAGATCTATGCCCGAAAAGTGGGTCTTGTCGAATAAAGAAATTACATGTATTCGAAATGGTTGATTTGACGTTACGATGATTTTTGGAATATGAATTCGACAGCATCTCGTCGTGTAGTCATCTTTGCAATTAAAAGCGAATTGATATCGAAAAAAATTGATTTAGAAATAGAATTTGAAAGGGGACGAATTTTCGGGAAAAAATGTAAACAAACTTCTCCAGAATGTCAACAAAGAAAATGTTCGTGCATTCTGAAATTTTGTGTTTACAAACACCAGCCAAATGTAAATAAAATCCGCTATCAATTCACTTTAAACACCTTGACGAATGAACACAGGAATTTATCGTTCTTTATTTGGTCATCTTTGTATCTGATACCACACCGCAACAGGGTTGCGCACGACCATTAATGCTCTGTAAGGAGATTGCGACCTCCAGGAGTCAATGATGCTACTCAAAGTAACCAACCGTTCTCGCGTTGCGGAAGCGAGACGAGGAATGACATCTTCTTCCCTTATCAACGCTTTAACAGCACTCAAGAACATGCTCACGTGTGGCCATTTAAACCGAACTAGTAATGTTTCTCTCCTGCTATCGCTGCAGAGTGACAACCATGAAAAAGGCTCGTACCACATCCAACGTTACTGCACAATACTGATTGTATGACACAACAGATCCTGTAGTAACTTCAAGGCCACTGAACTCTTTTGCCCAGAAAAGCCGCAGGCAAAATAAAAATCATCTCAAAAGCCTTGCGTTCAATCCCTACCAATCAATAACTCTCAAAAAAGCCTAAAATATTTTTTTGCCATGTATAGAAATAATTGAAATTGCAATCTGCAATCTTTTTAGTGCACATTGATATGATCGCTAACACAGAATTGGTGGCATGAGGGTTCAACATGGGCATCATTTTTGAAGTAAAATTTCGTCAATGTCAACGTTTGATCCAAAATTCATGAGTTCATATGGTTACTAGCGCCACCTGTTATATACAGCAGTACTGTTAGTATCCCAGGGCCCCTTTAAGAATCAGACAAAGTAGAGTTTTCGCAAAGCCCCCGAAACGCCAACGCGAACGTCTGTCCTTTTGTTCTGTGCTCTCTCCGTGGCATCGAGCAGTGGGTTTTGCGTTCGCGTTGGCTTTTCGGGGGCTTTGCGAAAACTCCCTATTGTTAGGTCGCGGGGGCCGGCCTCGATCCACCACCAAGATGTCTGCTGGCATAGCGGCCATTTTGTATTTCGTTTCCGGACGATAAGGCCACATAAAAAAATGGTGATCGTCCTTTTCTCGGGGAGGAGGTGGGTAGGGGAGGCTTTAAAAAAATTTTTTTACAGTGAATTGGCATGAAGAATGAGTGAATGGTAACAACCAAATGCCTGGAAATCGTGTCCTTTGTATCCCAGGTGCGATATGAACTGAACAACAAGTGATGTGAATGGTCAAAATATATGTAAGAGGGCAATTTGAACGTTTTGGGGGGGGGAATAGGAAAAAAGTTATTTTTGATGAAAAAAAAATTGGAGAAAAAAAATGTCGAAAAAAAATGTTTTTTGAAAAAAACGGGGTCGGGGCCGTTTTCGCGGGTCGGGCGGGGACGATCACCAGCTTTCTTTTTTATGTGGCCTAATATAACAACCACTGGTCAGGAGGAATTGATCTGATATTTCTGTGGTAGGTCCGGGGCAGGTAGAGGGAGACACGTAAAAATTCAGACCTTTCGCTCCACCAAGATGGTTGCCACGGTAGCCATTTTGATTTTTATCGAAATTGACGGGCATTCTCCTGCTCTTCCTTTAGCCTATTCTGTCGCCAACAAATAGCACTTTCGACAACAAAAACATTGATTCCGCAATATTCGGTAATACATGCACAAATCAAATTCTTATTGACGCTGCGCATATCAGCTCAATACCAAAGGCAATGTTTAATGTATCGTTAATGGTGGTGGACATCATACTGATGCAAGATCAATAGTGATTCAATATCCTTGTGTACCCAACAGTCCGTTATCAACGCCACAGTCCCAAATAAATACGAAAACCGCGTTCAAACATTGCTTATTTGAAAGCAGCGTCATATCTGTAATTTGTTATAGCTTGTTCGGCCGCGAAATAACAAGCATTAGATCGAACCGTTCGGAGAAGTATACACGCACACGACTATTTTTTCTGTTTACGACGTTGAGGTACCGTTGTTGCAAAAAGTGTGATGTCCACGGCGGATAAGTCGGTTGGGAAGCGCCCAAAGGTTAGTAATCCATGAGGTGGCGCCCCGGAAGATTCGCAGCCAAGAGAACATCGGAAAAACAAGACAGAAATTTCACTTCTTGTAGAATACTGGTGAGTTTTCCTTTCTTTCTTTCAAACTGACATCCAATTGTTCAAATTATTTCTTCAGTTGTTTCAGGGGAAGCTGTTGTTGTACATTTTCATGTAGACATCCTGAGAAAGCCGGCCATGACAAGCCACAAGGGGTAAACAAACCTTGGGCCTAGTGCATTGTACAGACGGTAAGCACAGGAGCCAACTGTACAAATGCACTAGGCCCCCTTGGCCGAGGTTATTGTTTACCCCTTCTGAGGAGTAATGGCCGACTTTCGCAGGATGTCTATTGCTTGGATCCAGGCCCCTCTAAGAAAAGCAATAAACATGATAAAGACACCTCCAGTTGACTGTTTTTATGGTCCAATGTGATCACTGTGCCTTACAGAAACAGAAAATGAGCAAAGTCCCAAGAATTACAGCTTAATCACATACGTAATCAAAAACAAAGAAATTCACCTAACATGAAAAACAGGTACAATTTTCTCAGAGAAGAAGCATGTAAATGACACATTCAGGGAGTGGCAGCAATGTCACAAACCCATAGAACTGCTGGGAATGCTAACCATTATGTTGCGTGACTGTACAGTCATGGACATTAGTTTATCTACACCTGATACTTTGAAAATTTCATATACTTCTTGGCCAATTTTAACACGGTTTGTTCCATACGAAAGTACATCTTGTTGGTCATATTTCTGCATCAAAATTTTGGAAATTTGAAAATATCGTAATTATGTAATAGCTCATCAGAAAAAAACACTAAAAATCAAACTTTTTATTATGTAATATTTTTGAGATTTTTGTTGCAGATGTGATAGAGTGGAACTTTCTAAGGATTCTGGGCTTTGTTGTTGAGTGGTTGCTGAGATATTTCAGATTATCAAACTTTTGATAATTTGAGATTTTCGTGTTTTGTAGGAAATTTTGATGCCATTAGATAAAGCTAACCTCAGAACACGGATTTACAAAATTTTGGAACATTTTGCCTTAACTGGGAAGAAATATTGCGTAAAAGTATCAAAATAATGATATTTTGAAAAACATATTTAACTTCTAACCTGTTTTGGCTAAACGTTCCAAAACTTCATAATTCTTCATTTTTAGGTGAATTCTGTCTTCTGATATCAAAATTTTGTGAAAAATTGAAAAATCTCAAATTATCGAAATTTTGATAATCTCAAATATCTCAGCAACCACTCAACAGATTTTGATGAAACAAAGTCCATGATCCTCAGAAGGTTCCACTCTTTCAAAACTGCAACAAAAGTCACAAAAAAATTACGTAATAAAAATGTTGATTTTTAGGATTTTTTCTGATGAGCTACGTAATTACGATATTTCCAAATGTCCAAAATTTTGATGCAGGAATATGGCCAACAAGATGTACTTTCATATGGAACAAACCGTGTTAAAATCGGCCAGGTAGTATGATTTGAAATATTCAACTTATCAGGTGTAGTTAAACTAATGTCCATGACTGTACATCGGTAACATTTTTGCAACATTTGAACAACATTCGTGGGAACACGATCTGCTAACGCTGCATATAATCGCTGGCTAACAAATATTACCAACATTTGTGAAACATGTTGGAAAATTCTTTTCCCCTATACATACACATCAATATTTGTCCAACAAGGTTTTATTACTCTGAATGTTGGGAAACTGTTGCCAGTGTAAACAGATCTTAACCTTGAATGTTAGCACTCGAGTTACAAGACATTTGCCCTTGACCACTAAAGTATGATTCACCCTAACTTCAACATGGGCAAAGTGCCAAGCTTGGACAAGTCGGTGGTAAATAATCCATGTTGCAGTTACCGGTGATGTGAGGCTTCCCTTACATAGAAGTATTCGGTATACGAAAACGCCGGTTAACAAAGGCATTCCGAGGATTCACCACCGTGAAGCCATTGTAAACCGGCCTTTTCGTATACCGTATACTTCGATGTAAAGGAAGCCTAAAGCGGGTGATCCACTGTTGCGATTTTGGCTTGAGACGGGGTTGCGTTCCCTTGCGGTTACCTTATAAGGACTTCCGATTGCCATATAAGGTAACCGCAAGGGAACGCAACCCCGTCTCAAGCCGAAATCGCAACTACAGTGGATCACCCGCTTTAGGGTCACTTGAACAGCCTATAGCAAACACTCCAAGGTTGTGTTCAGTCAAATGGTAAATATTGTAAATTTCTGGTTTGCGGTTTAATCATTTGTTCACTATTTATGGTGTTTGTTGCACAGGCCTGGCACTTTGCATCCGGTAGTGTATGAAATTATCGTTGTTGTCGTCATTACATATGGCCTTTAGGCGTTTTTCTGGACTGGCTGATAGCCTCTTTTTTTAGAGATGATTTTACATGAAGATAACAACAGGTAGAGAAGTCAAACGCAAATATTGATATCTTAAATCACGTTTTTTGGTTGGTTCTGGGGGGGGGAACTGCCCCTTGCCCGCCCTTTAAATACGGCCCTGCAGTCATGACAATGTCCCTTTAATCAGGCCACCGTGTCGCGGTATGACCTCATTCGACTGAGGTTTGTTATGTAGTTTGGTGAATGTGTGTCAGTGGAATATTGGCTATATGTAATTCGTGAGCCGAGGATACAGACAGAAGCATTGTGTAAGCTTTTGAAAACAGCTGCGACGATTCAGTTGCCGTGTTATGTGCGCGCCTGTGTGTGTGTAGTTGCGGATCAGTATTCTAAGGACGCACAATTCTCTCCGACTGGTTGAGGAATCAAAAATTCCGTCTCTCTTTGACAAGTAGGCCTCAGCAGGAGGTAGGCTATGTTCTGAATCTTGCACACTGGCTCACTTGCTCACCAAAAACATTCATTTCCATTCGACTTAGGACGAATCATATTGTACAATCACTCTCGTGTTCTTCGTCCGCTGAAGCTGCCGTGTGGCTGTCCCATTACGTAAGTGTATTTGACTTTGAAATAAGATGACGTCACAGCTACTAGTGTTCAATATCCTCACCCTCCTCGCATTTGCGACGTCGCCCGGGGCCTCAAGACCCCGTCACGTACTTTTCATCGTAGCGGACGATCTTGGCTACAACGTATCCAAGGGAGCGATTATTTTTGTACCTTCCTTTCCAAGCTGTTCACTGGCCACTTGAGGTACCACAAATTTACGAGGACAAGTATAAGCACATCAATAACATCCCAAGACGGAAGTACAGTGGTATGGTGTCGGCAATGGACGAGGCTATCGGAAACGTCACCGCAGCTTTGAAGAAAAAAGGAATGCTGGACGATACATTGATTATCTTCACAACAGATAACGGGGGATATCCCCCGTTCGCAGGCAACAATTGGCCCTTACGGGGTGCCAAGACGACCCTTTGGGAAGGCGGAACGCGAGGGTTGGCATTCGTGAATGGGCCAGCCATTCGGAAAGGTGCTACATACGATGGACTTTTTCATGCTGCGGATTGGTACCCGACGATTCTTGCGGCGGTAGGCGCACAGGTCGAACGCGGTATTGACGGAATCAACCATTGGGATCACATAAAGAAGGCCTCCGGACCCTACCCTAGAATGGACATGGTCTATCAAGTGGACAGTTTGTTCCGCCACGGGGCCTACCGGTATGGAGACTATAAGCTGATCGTCGGATCCCCCGGAAAGCTGAACGGTTGGTATCCTGTTCCAACGTTCACACACGGAACTGGCTTTGCAGCGAATCGCACCGAGGAATACGATCTCTCACAGCTCCAGTTGGATGCCAATAGGCCCCTCAAGAAACGATACCGTCTCTTCAACATCAGGGACGACCCTGAGGAGCGCGTGGAACTTTCGACGACTCATCCGGGAATTCTTGGAGAGCTGAAGGAAAGGTATCAACGATACGCCGAGACGGAGGTTCCTGCTGACTTTCCTCCTGACGCGGCCGCTGCTGACCCCAAATATTTTGGGGGAGTCTGGAGCCCGGGATGGTGCTGATGCTTGGACTGGTCTCCTTTTTGTTTCTGCAACAAGTCAACACTGCCCTCCGATGTCAAGAAGTAGGCAATATCTCCACGAGTATTAGAGGGAGTATTGTTCATTGAAGTATAGATACATGTAATACCTGAAGGGCTGCATGCCATTGCCATTTTTCATGAATGACAAAAAAATCAGTATTTGAAGTTTTCAAATGTTTTAACTTAATAGTCAGATTTTTCGTGCAAGACTTCGCTGAACGCAATTGCCAGTACATTTGAATGTTTGGTATCAATGTGCGGGCTTTGCTAAACTGTGCAGTGTTCACATGCCATACATTGTGGTGTTGAAGATACATGTACAGCTTTTACTTTAATTAGCCATGTTCCCACTTAAGACAAGTGGATATAGGCCTACATGTATAGGCCTATACTGCCTTCCAACCAAGGGATGGCAGAACACTCCCATGGATACTTTTCAATGCATGCACTCTCCATACACTACATTTTGAACCATCAAGCATTCGTACTGCTCCCCGTTACAAGCATTTCTGCTCTTAGGTTATGAGAACTTTGTTAATATTAGGCAAGAGGAAGAAGTTCTGATGGGCAATGTTATATCATATTATATCCCTTCGAAAGTAGGCCTATACCGAGGTATCAGGACGACATGTAGGCCTATATCGATCCAGTGTACAGTGCACGCACTGTACATGTACCGGTATATTTCGTGTCCTATTTGTCATGTAGGCCTACAATAATTTGGCAATACCAACTAGCAGCGATGTCTAGATGGCGCCCCATATGTTTCAACGAAACTTCATTTCCTTGACAGCAGCGTTGTCATCTATCTGTCAATTGCTGTACTTCGCAATGATCAACATTAACAACTTCCTGCGAATATACATGTATGTACATTTAATAAATTCTTTTTACATGTAAAATATGCAATGAAATATTACCACTCCATAACTATTTACAGAGGATGTGTGCATGAAAAATAGATGGAGACCTATCGGGCCAATATACACAAGTTTTAGCACCATTGTAGCTTATGCGGGTACAAGTCTCGTGTACATTTAATCTCTGGAAGATCATGAACTGGTAGCACTGTCGCTGGAGTCTTACTGGCATCACGTTACCTAAACTCCCTACGTAGTTGTGAGTCGTGCCCCCTTCGGTTTACTCGCTCTCCACAACTGCTTTACTTCGTGGAAGTCGCTGCGTTTGGTCAACAGATGACGTCAGGGCCTGGCGCGAGTTTTACAGCCTATCAGCACGCTGCTTTCAGAACTCTTTGGCCCGTTGCCAACGGATGTTCTTGTGCTACCATGGCTACGAACCGCTCGCCCAATGAAAAAGTGTTTCAGGCCAGCTTGGTTACCGGTTGCTCGGTGCTCTCATTGGTCGACTCTCTCAGCGCCACCTGTTGACCAAACGCGGCGAATTTTACGAAGTTAAAAACCGAAGGGGGCGCGGTACACAACTGCGTTGGGAGTTTACACCCTTAGCATGACTTGGTAGTCACCACAGTGCGGTTTGTTGAGTTCCTAACATTTCCTTCAGTTCTTCCTTCGACTTTCGGGGCCTGTTCCTCGGTTACGCAGCCAGTCGCAATCTTTGTTACATTGAAGATTCCCAAGTCTACGCCGTGTTTTTGTTCGAACACGAGTCAAGAAAGTCATCACGTGAAAGTGGCATGCTTCCATGTGAAATAATATGGTTGATGATCGACTGTGTCCATGACACTTTTTGTCATTCTCAAAATATTTCTAACAAACGCTCTCAACTAGAATGTAGGACAAAATCCCCCCGGAAGATATACCGCAGGAAAAAAATCACCCCTGAAGCATATTATACTTCACTACCGGAGAAGTATAAGGGAGATTATTTCCCGGGCTATTTTTTCCTACTTTACCGAAAGGGGGATTTTTCCTACTTTACCAAAAAGGAGATTCTTTCCAGGGGGATTTTTTCCTACTTTACCAAAAGTGTGGATTTTTCCGCGTGGGGTTTTTCGAGGGGGATTTTTCTGGGCGGATTTTTTCCCGGGGGGGTTTTTTCTGCGTACCTCTCAACTCGTGTTTCAACAAAAACGTGAATCGACGGCTAGGGCAGCGTTCGTGAAGTATTTAAAGCGACGAGGCTACTTTCTAGCACTCGCCGACCTGGTTATCACAGAGTCGCACACTTCAAACATTTTCATATTCACATCAACGACACCAAGACTCCCGGGTCCGGGATCGCTCGTCGAACGTATGACGTCACTGCACCCTACGTTCTGTGACGTCACTTCCTGATCCGGTTGTATTTTGTTCGTTCGGTCCTTTCGTTTCCGTTTCCGAAACTTGAGGATATGTTTAGTTATTTTGTTTGAAGTTTTCTTCTTTTCCTTGAATTTATCATAACTAATGTCTAAAGAGGATGGGAACAGAGATTTTCCGATCTTTTCCTTCAGGAAGGAGACTGTTGCGATCCAGCCTTGCTGTAAAAGACGGCAATCAAAAGAGTTTTAGGTACATGTAAGCCTGAATTTAGTAAATGCATGTAGATCATTTATATAGGGACCCAGCTAGGCAGCCAGCTCATCAAAATGCCTGAGGAGGCTGCCTGTAGGGTCCCTTTAAGCATTATTTACGTTATAAGTGACCTTTCTGACTTAAAGGAGTTAGACGCCGAAGTTGTAAACAAGCTGGTTTGTTTACAAACATGGTCGGCAAACTAGTTTTATTCCTTCGTGCAGGTGGCANGGGCGAACCGGGAACAAATTGCAACAGAAGGTTTTTTTGCTTTAAATGTTTTATTAGGTCACCTTGGACATCATATCCAAAATCCCCCAAAATCGCACGGCGGGAACCCACTTAATTTGCATATTCAATTTTGTGAACTGACTTTAACGTTGGACGCTGATGGACGCAACAGCTGAGCTTTGTACAGGAGAGTGGGACCCGATGTACAGCTATAACTTTGTAACGGTTGGATTTACACCCCATAAATGTATTACCAACACATAGAAATACGGTGCCTCGGAACCAGACAAACACATTCTCAATTGTTTTTAGTCGTTATGTACTAAGATATGATGCTTTTTATATAAATTAACACAAAAATGGGTCAAAATGCATAAAATGTCAATTTCGATTAGGTAGCCGCTTAAAACGTCCAAAGAATAGGCTTAGTTGATTCCGAGGTACCATGTACCTATTGTTCTCGATGGTTTTACAATAGACTTAAGGTCGACCTTAACGTTAAGGAACGTTCTAAAATAAGACCCTTTATTTTTTAGCAACGGGCGTGTAAGTAGACTAGTAAGTCTAGTTCCAGCGGAGCAAAGCCTCCTATCTTCAGAGACCTCATTCACGAAGCTCCCGTAACTTACGGGAGTCCGTAAACTATTGTCCATTTGCGGATAACCTATTGTTCACTGTCTGCCTGACAAAGGATTTGCGTGTCCTTAAAGTTACGGGAGCTTTGTGAATAAGGTTCCAGGTCAGCAGTGCTCATGTTGTGATACTCCAAAGATCACTGAGTTGTTTTGTAAGCTACGAAATGCTTCATCGCCTGTGGGTTGTGGACGTGCGTCGCACTCACACAGAAGTGGTCTGACCCCAAACTTGGTTGCCAAATAACGAATGATCCTCTGCAGTGACTCGAGTATAGCTGGATCAACCAGACTGAATTGATCGAGTAGCTTGTGAATTCTGATCGAGTGGTTTGGGAATTTGAGCAGTTTTTAAAGTTTGATCGTGTAGTTTCTGCTGTTTGCTCGAGTATTTTCGTTGTTTTGCAACCTGGTTCCCAGGGGTCTTTCGCTTTCTGACAATATGGCGGACGCGTCACTAACCTCTGGAATCAGCTTTGGATTTAACGCATTTGATTGGTTGAAAGGAAACCGTCAAATATACCCAAGAACATACCCAAACAAATTTTCAAAATATTTTGGATCAAATCAAAAGGTTACCTATATCCAGGTTTGATGATTTTTTGTAAAAAGAATCTTAAAAAGTACGAGTAAGTATTTCAGATTAATTATTTTGACTCATGCTGCCACCTATACTTAGACCAAGATTCCTGGTCTAAAAACCAAAGCTGATTCCGGGGGTTATTGAGCGAGTGGTCCGAGGTTGTCTGAGCGAACTATACCCCTGGGGACGAGTTTGGTTGTTTTGTAGTTCGTTGCATACCTTTGCACACAGCCGTCGTAATTCAAGCAAGATCGTCTCGAATATGGACTCCACGTATTCTGTTGGTGATGTAATCTGTCGTGAGGTGGCACTTTGGATGCCGTGACGGAAGGGAATGCCCTTCTTTTGAAGAAACTTCATGAACTCATTAAAACTAATCTATACAGAAAAAGAGAAAATTACTTTGGTTAAGAATTCCACACATCTTACTCATTCGTTTGATGGTATACATGTATTATGTTATGTTTTTTTAAACAGTTAGGAGCAAATAAAACTGACAAAAAATGTCTTTGCCAAATTTTATCTTTTACACTCAGGCCACTGCTTGCATTGCATTGACTGAAATTGCCATTTTGAAAACCCAACTTCGTTTCTAGTTTTTTGTTAAGTGCAGCTGTATACGAAAGTGACTTTCTGTGTGAAATTCGACTCCTGTGAAAGTAAGATAAGGGCCTAAGCTAAGACATATATAGGCTAAGGCCGCTATGTGTGAGCTCATTTTTCTCTGGTCATTAGTAATTTGGCACGAATCATCCGTAACCTGAAGAGTGAACACTGCTTTCTCCATGAACTGTTCACATAGGCGTTCATTTTCTGATTTTTAATTTGAATGGAAAATGGAGAGTGAAACTGAAGTGAGTAGTCCATTTGCATGTAACAGCAGTCTTAGGCAGGCTTACATGTACGCCGTACTAAGTAAGTATTTCCTCAGTTCAGTAGACGGTCCAGTGGTTGAATGAACCGAACTTACTTCGTTGTCTTTGTTGAGATCTATCTCGTCAAACAGCTTATCCACTTGGATGTTTTCCGTTTTCTCCCCGAGAACATTCTCCCAATGTTTCTTGGCACTTTCGTCATTCTGAAAGTGAGACGGAGTCGGTGAGGATGACACCTATATGTATCACCTCTCTTCCGCGTATGACAACGACTCGCCCCGTTTTCATTCACATGGAATTATCCTAATCGCCCGAACGGGGTTTCCTGACAGGATCGTATTCAGATGCTCCTCGGAGGGCAAATTGAAAATGGGCAATTCACCCTTGTTGGTTCCCTTAGGTCGCGCCTTGACAAGTGGCACAAGCGATTACCCATACGGATTGGTCGCCCTAGAGAGCCAACTTCACGTGGAGATACGCCTCTGGGCATAACTAACCCTGGAGGGGGCCTTGGGATCCATACGTCAAGTTGCTTTAAGACTCGTCCGGATTGGCTAAACGTTAGAATCCCGATCGGAAGTGAGTTTACTCCATGGCACACAGGGGAAATCCTACTGTTCGATGCCACTTATTCCCACGGTCAATTGGCGATCTTTTTTTGGGGGGGGGGCACTGATCGGGGATTCCTGATTCGTTCATTCTTCTCTAAAGTGGAAAGCACCCGCCACCCGTCCAAGAACGAACGAAAACCTACCCTCGTGGCCTCAAACGTACTGACGAACTCCTCATGTGAGATTCCCCCCGCTTTGTCCCCAACTGCCTTTCGGAACATCGCAATCACGTGTCGTGATGACGTCACTAATTTGCCTCGGTGCAGACGATTGTTGATGGCCTTATCGACCTGCAGACCTTTTTTTCTGAAAATTTATTGAAAGATAGGTTGTTGGTTTTATTTCTTCAGCAGGAACCCAATACAAGAGGTTTGCAGGAAAAAATCTGTCGGCATACATAAAAAAGTTCACGTCTGCCAGATCGGAAGTCGTGGCCGTTAAGCCTAGGTCACATATCCACTCCGGGGCCCGTACGGCGAGTCAAAACAGACATTTTGGCCAAATTCTACGGTGCCCAGTTTGATCTAGTCTGATTTCCACTTATCCATTTAGGCGATTTGGGCATAA
The DNA here is from genome assembly GCA_002633025.1 of Notospermus geniculatus. NCBI lineage: Eukaryota > Metazoa > Nemertea > Pilidiophora > Heteronemertea > Lineidae > Notospermus > Notospermus geniculatus. The sequence continues at coordinate 32,748 of NMRB01001320.1, forward strand.
TTCATCTTAGATCCGTGTTTCAGTCTCTAAAATCCACAGCAAGTCGCTGGGTGGGGAAAATCGTACGGGGCCCGGTGGATTTGTGACCTAGGCTTTAGCCGTGCAACCAGCTTTAGGGACTCGACATCATTTTACATTTGGCGCAGTCGCGGTTTCGCCTACTTTGATAAATTTGTGTCCGGCCTTCTTGGTGGAACAAATCCGTATCGCCTGAGATATTCCGTGTCCATGCATTCTCTCTCATACGCGTCAAACTGAAAAACAAAACGGAATAGAACCTTAAGCCTAGGTCACAAATCCACTGGGCCCCGTACGATTTTCCCCACCCAGCGGCTTGCCGTGAATTTTAGAGACTGAAACACGGATCTAAAGGTGAATTATGCCGAAATCGCCTCAATAGATAAGTGGAAATTAGACTGGATCAAACTGGGCACCGTAGAAATTGGCCAAAATGTCTGTTTTTACTCGCCGTACGGGCCCCGGAGTGGATGTGACTGGGGCTTTTGCACTTCTCCGCACCGCAGGGTGAGCTGGTAACGTCTTGACTCAGCATGAAATCGTTCCCACACCTCCCAATATACACCGAGAGTTCAGATCACAAACCATTTGTGCAAGACAACAGTACATGTACTTTGATTAGAAAGTTAGCCTCAAATATTCAAAATAATTAGTGAGGTTTCGCAAATCTGACGAAACACGAAGTACGAAATACGAAATTCCTGCACCACTTCATTTCCAGGAGCTAATATATTTCTGGAGACGGTTGGTATCACAAATGTCCCTGCTGCCAGTGCGTCTTTTAGCATGTCATGTAAGACCGAGAGACCTTTGGTGTATCTTGAATTTTTAAATTTCCACTTCGTATCTACGAAGTGGAAACGAAAGATAAATTTCAAAGTTTAATATACACCGTAACTCTATCGGTCTAACGTTATACGCTAAAAGATGCTCTTGCAGCAGGCGATATTTGTGGTACCAACCATCTCCTGAAATACATTCGTCATGGAAATGAAGTCCAATTTCGTATTTCGTACTTCGTGTTTCGTCAGATTGCGAAACCTCACTATTCACCGGACACCTACCACTATAATTCCCAATGTCTTATCGTTGAATGTACCGAACGGAGGATCTTCAAACCCGATTGTGTGAAAAAACGAACGATCTGGGTCCATGCTTAGATACCAACCTGGAAAAGAGGTTGACAAAACATTTTTGGGTGGTGTCGGGCCGGGAAGAGTGGAAACCGCAATATTCGAAGATCGGATTTCTGCAAAATCCGCAAATCTGACGAATAACAAAGTACGAAATACGAAGTTGGACTTCATTTCCATGACGTAATGTACATGTATTTCAGGAGATGGTTGGTACCACAAATATCGCCTGCTGCAAGAGCGTCTTTTAGCGTATGACCAAAAATATAAGAGAGGACTATTTTGGTATGACATTAGACCGATTAAACTTTGAAATTTATCTTTCGTTTCTAAATATTCAAGATGTAACCATAACTCTCTCTATCCTACATGATATGCTAAAAGACGCACTGGCAGCAGGGACATTTGTGGTATCAACCATCTCCAGAAATACATTAGGTCATGGAAATGAAGTTGAATTTCGTAATTCGTACTTCCTGTTTCGTCAGATTTGAGAAACCTCACTAATGAATAAACAGTGTCCCACCGAAAGTATACTGTACTGTACAACGTTTATAACTTATACCAACCATCAAAAGCATTGACTGGAAAGTTATTTGTCACTCCTCCGTCGACGTACAGATGGGTGTCACCCGTTTCATCTTGCCAGCGGACGGGTTGGAATAAAACTGAAAGATAGGTTCAGTATATGAGACAAATTCCTCATTATCTTCCACATAGTAATAATAATAATAATAATAATGGCGAGTTCTTATATAGCGCTTCATAGCGTATTACGCTCTCTAAGCGCTTCACACATTATTACCCCAGCCTATGATTCAGAAACCTTTCTGTAGAAACCAAAGGGCAGCCACAATATAGCGCACACGATGGACATTTCAGGCCAGTTGAGAGTTACAGAGTGGCACGGCTGGGGATCGAACCCACGATCTTCCGATCACGAGTCCTCAGCCCTAACCATTATGCCACCGCGCTCCACACTGTACACTGTACAATACTCTAAACTCCCACTTACCTGTCCCATTCGGAAAAAAATGACTAAATCCTAAGTTGAAGACAATGGGGGGTATGATCAGAAACAGTTAATGTCCTGTCCACTTAATTATTTACTTGTCCCACTCCCAAGCAAAGAATGACAGCGTGCGATATCTTCAACTGAGATTTGGTCATTTTTCCGAGTTCAGGAATGGGACAGGTACAGTGGGAGTTTAGAGTACTTGGGCGAAACACAGTGTCGTATTCCCGTTTCATTTCAACGGCTTGGCCTTGACGTCAATCAATAAGTAGCCAGTACCCTGGGCGATTTTACATCGGTATGCGCTCAATCCTTCGGGACGAAAATACCCGGTCCCCCGCGGACCACGGTTCGAGGCTACTACTGTGCCGTCTACTACCAAAAATTAACTTTCAAGAAACAGGCCTGGTGGCCAGAGGGAAGCAATCTGGCAGATCAGGGAGACTGCTGGAAAGATCTCAAGACCTAAAGGTACTGTCACACTGAAGTACATGTAGTTCTCAAAACGTCCTGCCCCGTCCTAAAAAATCGTAAAACGGGCTAGAACGCGTAATGTTGGCCAATACATGTACTAGGGAGTTTTCGCAAAGCCCCCGAAACGCCAACGCGACCGTCTATCCTTTTGTTCGGTGCTCTCTTCGTGGCATCGAACAATGGGTTTGGCGTTCGCGTTGGCGTTTCGGGGGCTTTGCGAAAACTCCCTATTGTCTCCAAGTGCCGGAGCACCCTTCCTGTCCGAGCCGTCCATGAAGTTCGTAAAAAGACTGCAAAACGTTGCCACTACGTCCACTCCGTTCGCAAACAGTTTGAGCCCGTTCGACAACATTTTCAAGAACGTGCTGAGAACTAGCTCAGGGTGATGAGGGTATTAAGGAATTCCCAAATCTTATGCTGGTGGACTTGAGACTGCCAAAATCTGAGTACGTAATACCCCCATCACACTGAGCTAGTTCTCAGTACGTTCTTGAAAATTTTGCCGAACGGGCTCAAACTGTGTGCGAACGTAGTTGACGTAGTGGCAACTTTTTACAGTCTTTTTACGAACTTCATGGACGGGAAGGGTGCTCCAGTACATCAAAGCATTATTTGGCGAAGGGTTACACGTTCTAGCCCGTTTTACGATTTTTTAGGACGGGGCAGGACATTTTGAGAACTACTCCAGTGTGATGGGGGTATAAAGGAGAAGCAGGTCTGACAACTCATTTTCCGTTCCTCATTCCAGTCGTCGACGAATTGGTCCTCACTTACATGGAATGGACATCGTCATCTTTACACCTATTGCAATGGGAAGATCAGGGGTTGTCTTCGGGTGGAGGTACTCCACCTCACCCGCACTGACGTTCGTCACCGTGAGACACAGCTCCACACCCTTCCTCTTGTAAAGCTCTTCGAAGGTGAGGTCAGGGGATCCCATGTGTCGTTGGAGAACGTCCCTAAAATGCGCCAGGCCGCGGTCCCCAGTGTGCCAACCGAAATAGTTCATGAAATTATGGATGAGACTGACGCCGTTGGCATCTGAAATGGTGGACAGGATTTTTACCAAAATTTTTGCAATTTGATATTGGTTTTAGTACTTTTAAGTACGAAATGTACTGAGGTACTACTTTTAAGTACTAAGGTACCACTTTTAAGTACTAAGGTCAATGGAACAAACAGGTTAATCATAGACGTCAAAGACCAACATACAGTACAGGGACTCCTCGCCAATAACTGTCTTCCTATACAGGGTGTACGATCTGACGAGCCCCGAAACACAGGGGTTATAGTTGAACTGGGTTAAGACATTAAACATGTTAAAGCCAGGCGCACATGCGGCAAAACTCAATGTGGTACTGTTTTAAAATCGACTGACCCGGCTGAATGACGAGTCGACAGCGTTGGGTCAGTCGACTTTAAAAATACCCCTACCGCATTGAGTTTTGCCGCAAATGTGCGGCTGGCTTTACAAAAGCCAAATCGTACAGGTAACGCATGCGGGCCTCAATAAATTAACATGCTATATTGACAAGGACTCCTGTATTACTGACGGTCAGTTATATGTTCGTCTCATGTCAGAATGTTTGTGATTTTGTCAATTGATGTGTTGAAATGCACAATTAATTTCTTTCTTTGGCGTTTGCTGTTTGAGGTTAAGAAAATATGGGACGTTCAATAGAGTTTGCACTGAATAACTTGTGCAACCACCACTTCCCAATTCAGCTGACCGTTCGCCAAATGCCATTGTGCACTTTTCAGTCGACGTTGACATTGGTCATAGGATGTGCATGGCAGAACGGGGGAAAGTATTGGTCACTAGCCTGAAGGCCCCACACACTAGTGCGTTTCGCCCTGCCTTTAGCACATTCTTCGGTCTTTTTCCATTGCATTGCCTCCATATATGACGGAACCGAAAGTTGCCCCGCAATTCCACAAGTGCGTGGATGCCTTCGACATTTCTTCTTGCAGGCAATGTTTTTTGTGGCAAACGTCACGGTTTTTCACCGATTTCACATCAACCTCGTCGAGTGCGCGAAAACTACCGATTATGGCCAAGTGTTTACTCATGTTCCACTGGAAGACCATTAGATGACAGACTCCATGCGAAAGTCGGCCATCTTGGTCAGAAGGGGAAAACAAACCGAGGATGCAGAGTGAATGCACACAAGGTAAGCCTACAGCGATCCTTAGGGTCACTTTCTCTCAAATAAAGTAGTTTAAGACGTTCTACATACTCTACACGACAATGGAATGTGATTTGTTAGTATTTAAATTAAAAGCGCCACACATGCGCTTAAGCGGGAGAAAAATAGACTTTTTTCCAAGCCGTTAGCCTTGGTTGCACTTGCAGGCCAAAATGTAATCGATATCGAGGTCTCGGACGCACGAGATCACCGCCAAAGTTGGGTCGAAATTTAAACATCATTTCAGTTGAAGCTCCTGCCTATTACGTAAAGCCAACATTCAGGCAGTGAGAGACATCTGGTGGCAACACATGAAGTGTATTCCTCAGTTACTTCATCGTTCGCAGTTAAATCTTCATGTTTGATTCCTTTATGGTGGCATTTTGTATGTAGGGCCTAGGCCTATATCCTTCTACAATATGCAACAGGGTGCCACACATGCATTTCCTAATCGGCAAAATCCGTCACACCCATTTATTCCGTGTTTGAGCAACCGACCTCCTGCTGCCTGTTCTTACCGAAACATCTGTATTCCAAATCAGCAAACATGTCCTCCAGTATATCAGCAATGGACGCACCAACCGCCAACTGCATGCAGACATAGCCACCCACGCTGGCACCGGCGAACCTTTTCAGTTTTTTTAGTATTCCAAGATCCTCAAGAACCTAATAAAGGAACAAACAAATGTGCAGGTCGCAACGTGAACATACAAAAAATAGGTGAAAAATAAGCAGTCGTCTTTGTATCCGTTGCAAGCGCGTCTCCAGAGGGAGGTCCAGGGGGTCCGCCGTCCCCCTCCCCCGCTCGCGCAGGCCATAGATTTTTTTTACCCGTATCACTTCAAGCGAGCAGAAATTACGGGGAGAGGGGCAGGCAGGCGAGGGTCTAGGGGATTCTGGAAACTTTGGCCCCCTGCTCGGGTGTAGATTTAGTAGCTGCTGTAATTCTGTTATAATTAAGCCCATCAGGTAGGCCTATCCGTTGTTGGGTGTGGCGGATGCGACCAGGTTCACTCAGTCAACACATGTTCAATGCTGAAATGCTGGGAAATGACGTCTTCGGTTGCAGATTACCCCTCGATGAGTGGGCTACGCCCGACGCCCTGGACCCCCTCTGCTCGAAATCCTGGACACGCGCCTGCGTTGCGCGCCTCCTCTCCATTCCTCATACTCCCTGTCCGTCCGACGGCCTTTTTTCGTTACTATCCGACTAGAAAGTCGTGCATTTTCGAGATATTATCAGGGGTTCTTAGCGCTCGCAGGGGTGCTGCAGAAATTGCGCATCCGAAACTCCACCGATGCATTCTTATTCAGCTGCCTAGCGTTCTTCCTCAACACCGCGTCTTTACAATACGTCTTTTTCCTCCGGAGAGTGGAAGGGACCCTTCCAGATGGAACTGCAGGTATGTATGTCTGAACTATGTATAGGCCTAATTAACAGGGTTGACAAATGGCTGATACCAAATGGTACTTGCGTACTTCAAGTACGTCACCTTAATTAGCCAATAGAGAGTACTTTAACAATAGGAGCAGTCAGCCGCGCTTATTGCCAAAAGAGGGCAGCAAAGTTCTAGCGGACCAACACAAAAGAAAATTGTTTTGATTGGTGCTCAATCAAGCATGAATTGGTCCGGTAGCCATTGAATTGGGGCGTAGTGACACCTATTGGTCAACTGACTGACAGCTCCTATTAGGCCTACTGGCACTCCACGTGACCATAATCATAGGTGTAAATGTCGTCTAAACCTGTGGAACAGGGTAAACAGTATCTAGGGCAACGGCTGCCTGTAAGGGTCAGGAGTTAGGGTTAGGATTAGGAGTAGGCTTTTGGGGTCAGGCGTAGGAGGCCAGGGACCAAATCCATAAAACCTTGCTAGCTTAGTTGGTTGCTAGTTGTGTACATCGGCCTGTACAAACTGGGCACTTTAGCAGGCAACTAAGCCTTGCAAGGTTTTATGGATTTGGGCCCAGGTATCAAAGGTTGTGGGATAGGGGCCAGGGGTTAGGATTCAGAGTGGACGACATTCACCCCTACAGCCATAATAATTACCATGGTGTGACCTACCTTCAAAGCCCCGACGTAGGATATCCCCTTAGCCCCGCCGCCCTCTAGTGCTAGGTTCTCGAAGTCAAACGGTGTTTTCTTAAAGCACTTGTATTCCCTATCGTTGACGATAACGCGGAGGATCTGTTCGCAAAGTCGTTTATTTGGCGTGGAGGTGTTGTTACCCATAGTGGACGGTTAGGCATTGGTGGGTATTTTGGAAATATCTGGAACGTCGGTTTGAAAATGTTAACTAGGAAAACCGGACCCTCGTCTCTTCCTTCATTCTTGTGTAGACGCAATAGGCAGGTTTCGCAAATCATACGAAACTCGAAGTACGAAATACGAAATTCGACTTCATTTCCATGACGTGATGTATTTCAGTGGTTGGTACCACAAATATCGCCAGCTGCAAGAGCGTCTTTTAGCGTATGACGTTAGACCGATAGAGTTACGGTGTATATTAAACTTTTAAATTTATCTTTCGTTTCAACTTCGTACATACGAAGTGGAAATTTAAAAATTCAAGATGCACCATAACTCTCTCGGTCTCGCATGATATGCTAAAAGACGCACTGTCAGCAGGGAAATTTGTGGTAGCAACCACCTCCAGAAATACATTAGGTCCTGGAAATGAAGTTGAATTTCGTATTTCGGACTTCCTGTTTCGTCCGATTTGCGAAATCTCACTAATGAAAATCGTTTTCATGTGTTCCAACATTGGAAAACGCGCCAACATTCAAAGTTAGTAGTTACATGTATATGCCGAAAGATGTCTCCCTTGTACAGTGTCACCAGGTAGAGCTACTCTCTAAATTTCAATTTGGGATTTGGACCACTCCATGAAATGGAGTGAGAATTCTCTCTTTCTGGAGTGAGAATTCACTCTTGGAGTGATTTTTTGACTCCAATGCACGAAGTCGTTTCTAATGGCGTTCCAAGTGGAGCGAGAGATTTCATTTTATCTCACACCATGGAATTCAGAGTGTATATTTCATATCATTGAGTTTAGAGAGTATATCTCACACCATTGAATTTAGAGAGTATATTTCATTGAATTCAGAGAGTATATCTTACACCATTGAATTTAGAGATTATATTTCGTATCATTGAATTTCGAGAGTATATCTCACACCATGGAATTTATAGAGTATAATTATGTCCCTACGGGGAGATTTTTCACCTGTAATATAGTCTTACGGGTCCGTTACCTTCACACACTTGCCTTCGAAGTGTCACTGCCTAGTTATCAGCTGGCTGGCTGACTGCATGCAAGGAAGTGACCTGCGCCCTTGTTGACCCGTTTTAGAGAGAAAATTCCCGGGAACAGGACGTTTTCAAGTGGCTCTCAACATCGAAGCATTCTTTTTTTGCATTTTTAGTCACTTACGTGCCATGGGCCTATCACAGACGGCATTTCAATACATTGTGCAATGCAGTGTTTTGAAAAGTAGGCCTAGTGAATCATGATAACACGTCCGCATGAGATGTCATTTCCTAGGACATTAATACTTAAAAGTACGTTGATAATAATAATTGTTTCAATCTTGGTAAACGGTCGGCGGGCTCTCAAATTGTGTCAATCACAGCTGCGCAATTTTCATGGGTCACTTTTTATCCAAAATACAGTGTTGTATCGTTTGACACGAGATAAAACATCATCAGAGCCTGCATTCGGGCTGCACATAGAACGTATCCCAACTGCAAAGACCAGGGGCCATATTCTAGAAGCTTCCTTAACTCTAAGGTTTACCTTCAGCTATTGTTTGCAGGGCAGAATACAAAAGCTTAAAGTGGACCTTAGAGTTAAGGAGGCTTCTAGAATACGGCCCCGGTTTCAAGGGGTATATAATATACCGTATAGTTCCACATAAGAGGTAACATACCACAAATTCAGTCCTGCCCCGCTCGTGCCTACAGACCTGACCGACGGCATGCAGATTTCACGGCATGCATGTTGATTAAAATGTCCTTCGTCTTGCCAATTCGTGTCAATTTCGTATATAAACGCCTAGTTGCTGTCCGTACATGAAAGCTTAGCAGCGACACTTCCCATAGACTGGTCGGTGGAGACCAGTCTATGACTTTAAAGGAGCTGGACGTCCAAGTTGTAAACACTCACTCACTGGTTCTCTATCCACGCGACGCCTGCGGTGCTGCCACCTATTGTCGGTGATATGTACTGACGTGAATATCGTGAGTGAGTTGCATCGGACCGGGAACCAGCCTAACGATCACGGGGCGCTACTGTGCTGCCACCTGCACGAAGGAATAAAACTAGTTTGCCGACCATGTTTGTAAACAAACCAGCTTGTTTACAACTTCGGCGTCTAACTCCTTTAAGGCCAAATAAAACTTTCTGAGGCCGACATGACGTCGACCGACAACACTTGTATCGGTATGTGAAAGGGAGATGCCTTCTAATTTCTCACCACACAGGTTCCAAACAAGGCCAACTGATAAGACTGTCTCACATGTCTATTAAGAAGAGTGGGTGTTTGTACGTCACATTAATGAACTGATGTTTTAGGTGTGAAACAACGCTATATGTTATAGAAGTTGCTGTGGGGTTAGATGAGGTCATCTGAGAGGTCAACTAAGGCAGAGGAGGACAGTAAATTCATTCACGATGCAAATTAGTCTTACCGTAATGTTCATAGTCCGTGAATTTCAGTTGGAACCACGAAGCACAGGCCTACATGTATCAACTTAGGCTGTTTTGGACAGCTTGATGACAAACACGGTTGATATATTCCTGTTTATGTACCCATCTGTCACAGCCGCGGGACGTGTTTAAAATTGCATATGATAACGACCTTAATTAGGCCAAGTATACATATGATAGTTAATCATAGTTAATCATATTCCACGTAATATTCAAGCAATTTTGCACCGTCGATGGAATTTATCATGACGTCATATGAATTTGGCCTATGAACGCTGATCGTAAGAATAGAAATTTGGCGTAGTTCGTTGGTGTAAGCTATCAGTACCTAAAATGTAGCGATTTGTACCTATATATGGATGCGTACATCTTTATACAGCAATAGATACTGTAGAAATTCCTGAAACTCCGGATTATTCGACAGGCATTGTAGGCCTATTGTTGTTGGAAACTTAGGCCAGATAAAAAAATTACTTGCTTAGCGTCCGGGCACTTTAGTTTTTCAGGGTCGGGAGGGAGGTTTTTATTTTTATTTTTAGTAGCTTTTAGCTGAAAAGAAAAGAAATAAAAAATTTTTATTTAAATTTTCAAATTTTAGAGTAGGCAATTTTTTAATGGAAAATGCATTACAAAAAAAAATCAGGGGTCTTCTACAAGTATTTATTTTTATGTGGCCTTAGCCCTACGTGTACACTGGTGGACAGAAATATTAGGACACTTTCCAAATTCTAAGTCATTTTCCTCTTTTGCCTTCCTTTTGTCTAAACCACTGGTTATTTTTCTTAAATCAGGAGATTTTTACCTTGGCAAGTGGGTTATATAATCCCATGAGATTACCCATGCCATAGGCTATTGACATAGGTTTGCTGATATATGAATAACAAAGACAATCATGATGTGCTTCGTCCATTCTTGTCACCTCCAATAGCTTTAGCCTTTGAATTTGAGAGGTTTGAATGGCACCCATCATAATTATCTTTGTTATTCAAAGATCAGCAACCCGTTGTTAATAACCTTTGGCATAGACAATCTCATGGGATTATATAACCCACTTACCAAGGTAAATAATAATAATAATTAATAATTAATAATAATAACCCACTTACCAAGGTAAAAAATGTTCTCAACAATAAGATATAATAACCGAAGTCGTCCTCCAGAAATTTTGCAAATTTTCGACCCCAACGGGGGTCTTCTTCAGGCTGGCACTTTCAAGTCGAGCTACCAGAAGCATAATGAAAAGATACAAAATTTGCATATCAAATATACAAAATTTGCAAAATTTCTGGAAGACGACTTCCGTTATTATATCATTTTGTGTGTCGCCTTCTGTGCTCTATTTTTGGATATTCTCATCAATAAGAAAAATAATTAGTGCTCATAGACAAAAGGAAGGGAACAGAGGAAAATGAATTTTGAACGTGTCCTATTTCTGCCCACCACTGTACGTTGTACCGACCTGCTTTTTTTTCAATCCGATCCGACATACACAGTGATAAAGAGTCTCCTCGCCGTCAGACCTTGAATCGTCGTTGTCTTCGTCCCTGTTCGATTTTTTGTTCCCACGACTCTTCAACCCATTCCTTCCTCAGATAAGGTTACTCGGCCAAACACAGGCAATTATCCAACAGGCCTGTAGGTGAAGCAATGCTGTCCTGGCTGCAGTCCAATCGATCCAAGATTCGTGAAGAGATGGCGAATTTGGACACCTCACCCCATCCTAGCTATTCCTTACCCCATCTTCTTGCAAAGTTTCCGAGCACCTGTCGGTGTCAAGCCTAGTTCATGTAACAATGCATGCCTAGATCGAATGGCATATGCCTTTTCAATGTGCTGTATAATTATCGTCTAATTGATTGGTTATGTAGGTTTCTGGGCCATGTGACCTGCCGATTTTCATCAGCATTTTATCAGCACTTCTATTTCTATCATATAAAAAGGTGCTCTAGTTCGAATTGTAAACATTACGGTGTGCCACCTATTGTCAACTTCTGGTATTAACAAATCAGATAAAATCGAATTAAATCTCGTCTTTCACAACTTTTAGTTTGTTTTTGAGCGTAATCATAAATATATTTCAGTTACAAGAATATTTATCAAGATATATAAAAATAGATATATACACGGTGCTGCCACCTGTCAGAGGAAAAATAACAATTATAATCAACCATGTAAATAAACAAACCGTAATGTTTACAATTCGAACTAGAGCACCTTTAAGTCTTTTCGCGGGAGGCTGCGGCCTACTTGACACTTCCCTCCGGTGATGGCCTACATGTAGGCCTACAAGGCATTTTGGTTCCCGAAGCCATTTTCTAGCCCTAGCGGTGGCTTCGGGAACCAAAATGTGTACAAGGCAGATCCTTTGTGATCAGCGGGACCGTGCTCAAATGAAGTAACAGCTTTGTCATGTACAGCCAAGTGTACATTGTAGAAAGTGCCGCTGTCACCTGAATCGACCATGCTCCCTCCCTGACTTCTCCAAAAAGGTATCTTGAGAAGCCGCTGATGGCCATGTAGGCTATGCACCTAGCCTACTTGGCCAACATGATATCTTATCTAAGAAATCAGTGAAGGCTTGTAAAGCCTTTTCTTTATGTGACCAATGCCGACAAAATCTTAATTATCGTTCATTAGCACAGGCAAATAACAAGTATCCCTATAAAATTACAGGGAAAGAGGATTCGGGACACTAAATAGGGGATTTGGTTCCGACCTTTACATGTATTTTCCCCACTGACCATTGAATGTTCTATCAGGGTCACCCTTCCTTTTGAACAAATATGAAGCCAGAAAGCTTTCATTATGTGTGTGCATTGTTTCAGTTTTTTGTGAAAAACTATACGTAACCATAGCAATTGCGGTCAAACACAGAGGTCAAGACCACTGGACATTTTAGTCACGCCCTAAGTATCTAATTAGTGGGGCCGTATTGAAAAATGATAGTTTTTCCCTGGCCTCTGACTTCATAAATTATAATCTACCACGGTGTTTTTTCTTTGCTTATAAATTCCACACGACGCTGTGCCCCTCCCCGGCATTTGTGGTTCATTTCCTCTGTAGATAAGTGTAGTTTACGGATAAAAGGTAACATAAATCATGGTTAATTCGTAATCACAATAATCATATTTTCGTAATTTCTAAATTAAATCTCCCTTTGTAATTCATCGCTCCTGTAATTCGATAGGAGCAGTCATCGACGAGGCAATGTTGACAGTGTATAATTCGGGCACTAAATTGTAGGGGGCAGCACCAGTGTTTGGAACGGTAAATATCAGGCTAAAACAAAACGGGCCTAATATGTTTTAGACTAGTATATTCCGATCAAAAGGAACCAATTCTGGATCACCTACCCCCATTTATATCTTGATAGCCCACACCTACATGTTACAGAGTGTTTTTATTACGCACTACCAGCTTCTCCCATGGTCCCACTGTTCAGTTTTTCCTGGACCTAGCCCAGAGGCCAGCACAAGTGTTGGATAAATCAATCAAGAAGAATACCACTATATATTCCTAGAGGGCAGCACTAGGGTTCGGAAAAGCGAAGAAGAATATCACTATATTCTTAGGGGGCAGCACTTGGGTTGGGCAACTCTAAGGATAAAGAGGCCATTACATTCCAGAGGACAGTACCAGTATTAACGTTAATCATGCTGACTCTTCTCCATCTGTACCCTCAGAAGATATCCAATAAACCGCACAAAAAACGACACACAAAGTAATACAAAAACAGAATTCGTCTTCTGAAACTTGCAAATTTTCGACCGCATCGGGGTCTTACTCAGGCACTTTCTCGAAGATCCAAGAAGCGAAGGAGCTGGATCCTAAAGGTACAGAGGATCCAGCTCAATGGGCCGAATTCATAAAAGCTAGCATTTGCTTTTTCTGGGGTTTTTCTTGAAGATGTATTTATAAAATTTCGCTTTTGCTTCATAGAACAAGCAACTCCCTATAAGAATTAGCAGAAGCTTTGTCTTGCGAGCATTAGCTTCATCAGATAGAAAATCTTGCTTGGTTTTATAAGAAAAGGTCGTTAGGTTCAGCAATTGATTATGAATATGTTTGTGAGCAAAATCTTTGGCTTGTGTTTCTCCTTGACAAGCAAAAGCTTGGCCTTGTGGCTTTGGCTTGTAAGCTTTTGCTATGTTTTATAAATTCGGCCCATTCTCTCCTTGAGGATCCAGCTCATTCGCTTCTTGGATCTTGGAGGAAGTGCCTGAGGACGGGGTCGAAAATTTGCAAGTTTCAGAAGACGACTTCTGTTTTTGTGTTACATGTACATCCTCAAAACGTGTAGACTTTGGGAAGTCGACGCCGGTGACGTAGATGTAGTTTCTTGCCACTCCATAACAGCAAAACCGAAACAAATCGCGTCATCGTGAGACTCTTTAATAACCCAATTACAGAAGTTTGTTTTATAATAATTATGATAGGGCACACTGCAGAACCGAGAGATCTGCAATTCATTTAAAAGATGGTGCTGGTATTTTGACTTATGAAAATGCGACCACCAGGCAGCCTCGTATGGCACTTATTAGAGAAACCGGTATTTCAAAGAAAAACTTGGTATTTCATCGAAAAAACATGTTTTTCTTCAAAATAGATGTACCTGGTTTATATACCTGATGTATAAACGGCAAGGGGCGTAGGCTGGTCCGAGCCTGGGTAGGTGCACATTTTTGTGAAAGCGGAGCTCCTCGTGCAGCGTAGGCATGAATTTTCACAGTATGCTGAAGAGTAATAAAGGTTTGATCTGGAGGGGGGTCTGATAGGCATCCCCAGAAAATTTTGGAATCTTGATGCTCTGAGACGTGATTTCAATGCTATTCTTAGCCAAAATTTACACGATTATGCCTACATGGTTGATTTTTTCTGCTTGCCAGAGCGGAACTCTCTTACTGCTGTGGGGAGGTGCACGTGCACCCCCCCCCCCCCGCGTACGCCCCTGTTACGGCTTGCCCTAGCCTCCGGCCTGCAGCCGCCATACTAGTCCTAATAAGTCAAGAAAATGCGATGTTCCTCGCCCTTTCATATTCCAGCATGGACTTCTGCATATGGAGAGTGCATTGCATCTTTAAGATGTAAACTGCGCCTGCTTAATTTGCAACTTAAAGGTGCAATACAACATTTTATAACCACATAATGTGACGACACCTCGAGGCGTACAATGGGTGTGTCAGTCATTCCATTTGTCTTAATTTAGAATCTTATGTCTTAATTTATCACGCTTACCAATCGTGTTATGAAAATTACGGGTTTGGAAAATTTGCTTAGAACGAAGACTGCATCTTTGCGTTTGTGCATGTCACTTTGGAGATCAAAGCATTTCAACATATTTGCAACATTTGGGTGGGGTTATTCATTTACCGGTGCTTATAAATACTAGCACCTTCAAGTTCATCACACATTGTAGTCACGGAAATGAAGCAACAATAAACAGTTTCATTTTTCAACATACCTGTATATACAAATATTCATAAACACAATGCATTTCGAACCTTCACAGTTCCTCCTCAGGTGACTAAATGACAAATTATAGAAGTACATACAGTACACTATAATGACAATAATAATTTACCAAAAGAGCTTATAATATGACAAAATTACAAAAGAGCTTATGACGAAGTCAAGGTTAATTAAAGATCAAAACAACTGAAGGGTAAAAAGAGAACCACTGGCAAAAAGTTGTTTATTAAGACTGGGGTTTGAGGATTTTATGTTTAACGCTTCTTTGATTGTAGTTTCAGAATCATTTTTTTCCTGAGTCTATCACTGAGAAGTTATCAAAACAGTGACTGTGCTGATTGGCAGTTGGGGCACAGCTCAATATGCTGTTTGATGGCCGAGTTGGAGTTGGTGAGATGCTCCTTCATCCTGGTGGCCAGATGTCGTTTAGTTTTACCAATGTAGGTGATATCTGCATCATTGGTAAAATTGGTAAAACATTGCCCTAAGAAGACCTGATTTCCTCAGGATGGTTGTGGGCTTAAAACTTGCAGAGATGGTGTACCATGCATAGGTTAGCTTACAGACATGGCCACGGACTAAACTCACTTAGATTTCCGTTTGTGCTGCCAGATTTAGTGACAAAACTAGAAAGGTAAAGCAGGTGCTGTTAGACGTATCTACCTCGATCTGTTGTGGTGACAATCAAGAATATTTGCGGTAATAAACCTGCCATTAAACCCGAAATAATTTCCTTGATTTAACGTCGGAAATTCCAAAATTTTGACGAAACCGTTCAGGATGTGTCTTCAGCTTCCGGTTCATATCGTCTGCTACGCCAGGTTTTTGTGTTCGGCAGTAAAATAAATAGGGCTACCATTTCCGGGGGTGTCAGCATCCCTAATGATAGGTTAAGGGTCGGTATGCGAAAGGTATATTAGCCAGGGACTCATTAGAACCCCTTTTTGCGCCCATCACACTACCGGTCAGGGGCTGAATACAATAGTTCCAGGAGGAACGGATTTTGGACCCTCTAATCATACCCCTGGACCACGCATCGGAATCTCTTTGTGCTAACTATCCCCGAGATAGGAGTGCACATCAAAGATCCGCGCAGATATCAGTCGATTATTCTGTCAAATAAAATTTGATGTGCATTCTGATAACTAAATAAGTAGTTGCAGACCGATGCTCGCGTTTTGAGAAACAAAACCTTAAGGTTGATAGCGTGGACCAAGGGTTTTGGATTTTGCTGGTACTGTGAGAAATTTCCGAGGAAAAATCAATGGCATTTGCTGAGGAAATATTTCATTGAAGTTCAGCTTTCGCTCTTGGTTACGTTTGCATTCCACGTGCAGTACATACATGCATTTTCCAACTCTGTAAGATATTATTGTTTTTGCTTCGGCAATCTTGTTTCTTTTTTCTTCTATTTCACAAGATTGCCTTTAAAATAAAAACCTCTTGTTTTTGTTTGGGCAATCTTGTTTCTTTTTTCTTGTATTTCACAAGATTGCCTTTACATGTATAATAAAACCTCTTGTTTTTCTTTCGGCAATCTTGTTTCTTTTTTCTTGTATTTCACAAGATTGCCTTTATAATAAAACCTCTTGTTTTTCTTTCGGCAATCTTTTTTCTTTTTTCTTCTATTTCACAAGATTGCCTTTATAATAAAACCTCTTGTTTTTGTTTCGGCAATCTTGTTTCTTGTTTCTTCTATTTCACAACGGCTTTCATGTTCAGCTTCTGTAGGCTCTAAACTCTTGTTTCTGGAGTGGAGAGGCTTATTTATTTTGTTTTTTTTTGCTTTTCATTTCTATTTCAAAAGTTTACCTTTCACTTGCAGCTTTCTGTCAAATCTTTTTTTCTGTTTCGATTTTTCTCTTTATTCTACTTCACGAGTTTAAATTCCACGTCGACCTTTCCATCTGGGCAATTCCACGGTCTCAGACGTGACATTCTTTCACTTATTCAGTGCTGTTTCTTCAAATTTTGGAACCACAGAAAGATGTAATACCCCGCATCATGTCAGGTTGTTGTCCTTCTATGCCCCTGGTATGAATTAAGTTGGTTGTGATTCATAATTAGCAAACAGTGCACTAATTATGAATCACAACGAACTTAATTTATACCAGGGCCTAGAAGGACAGAAGCCTGACATGATGCAGGGCACTTAATGGTCCTTTGGTGCCATGAGTTGCAGAGACTGCACTGAACAAAGTATAAAAGTATCACGAATTTGACCGTAGACTTGCATATCTGTAAGACACAAGCGTCGTGTTTCTCTGGGCAATGGTTCTTTCACGATTTTATTCTCTTCTATTTTACAAGTACAAAATGATCACCTAACATATGTCACTTTTAAAAAGGTTAGACAGACGTTAAGTGAAAAACTATCAAAACGATTGACCAGCTTCGCAAAACGTCCAGATTTTCAGCCCAACCTGTCTTATGCCCTTTCATTATGTTGCAAGCTTGGTGAGTTTGACTTAATCACTGAGAGAGACACGCTTTCTAATTATCTTTCCTAGGTTACGAACTAGCTAAAGGAGGCACTATCAGTTACATAAGCCGTGTGCCATTAAATTATGACATTTGGTTAATAGTAGCAAAAAACGAAAGAAAAGAAAAGTGGCCCTTTACCGAATAGTAAAAGAAAGGTCCAATTACTTAATTGGGTTCTCAATTTCCTAATCTCAACTCTTTGATTTCTTTTGCATATCTCAATTTCCTGTTGCAGTCATAATGCAATAACATTTTTATATTTTACCAATTATGCCCACAAACTACACAAAATTAATCAACCATGTATACGAACTTCAGATCATATTACATTGAAACTAGATATGGCTAAGTACTACCCCACCATTGTACATAAATTGGATCGAATTTCACGTAATGCGGATTTTTCTGGCTACTAAGTAGCCAGACTCTTATTTTATACAATTGTTTTTCCTAATGATACGGCCAACTGTCTCAGTCCGTATGTTACTTTCGCTTGTGTCTTTCACATCAAAGGTTCCCTAGGCCGTAGGATACCTTAGTATCTTCACCTCTGGGATTTGCTCTTTGTCGATGATGAGATCTGAGCCCGTGTGATACAAAATATTATCCTCTGTAGCAAGCCCTAAGCAACCAGTAAAAAACGTACGATGTCAAATTTTCTTTCCAATCGGGGATTTATTAAGTACATTTTTAGATCTTACGTGTACATGTACCCTTACCTTTATTTTGTACTTATTTTCAAAGTCAATTCATTTTTCAAAAAAATGGTTTAGATCTACTAGTAAGGAAGAAAGTAGTAAGAATAGAAGAAGTATGCAGAGATAGAAACAGAGTCATTAACATTACGGCCCGGTTGCACCAGTCATACTTTGTGCTCAAGCTAACCTCAAAGTCGTTCTCAACCTCAAATTGTAATGGTCAACCTCAAACTTAACTTTGAGCATAGCTGGTACAAGCGGGCCTACAAGTACGTATAATTTGAGTGGGCCAAGGCAATGCATTATGGGCCCTTCATGCGTTTACAAGAACATGGGATATTGATGGAATGTTTTAGTAAAGATTGTGAAAAGAAAAAATCAAAGAGAAAATAAGAAATAAAATATCAAATATCAATTATTAAAAAAAAATGGGAAAAAGTATGTTCTTTATAAATAAGAATAATACATTCGAAATAAAAAATATAGCGTGGTAAATATTTTATGAAAACGGCCCAGTCATTACTGTAAATGCAGCCCTTCCTTCCTTGCATGGTAGTACCATGTACCTCCTCACAAAAAGGGACCAAAGTTCACCAAAAGGGTCACAAGAACCGATGACAAGTTCTTTTCATGTCATATTTTATGTTTCGACCTTTGTTAATCGTTTATTCACTCTGCAGTCAGATTCCGTAAGATTATTTCGTGATTCGATTGTTATTGGACATAACCTCGGGGTACCATTTTGTAATACTTGACGATCCCTTGGGGTTGCCTGGGATCAAATAAGCCCTATCCTCCAGCAGGTGGCCGAGAATCGTCCCAGGAAAAAAGACTATCCAAGTTATCCAAAATGCAGCATGTGACATTTTTCTGTGCTTCCTGGCTTACGATCACAGTCAGAGGGTCATAATTTCAGCAATGTCAAACTTGTAGTTGATTTGATTAACTAAATCTCTAAAATATGATTCACCCTAACTTCAACATGGGCAAAGTGCCAAGCTTGGAAATGTGCACAGGTCAGTGGTAAATAATCCATGTCGCAGTTACCTAATGATGTTAGGGTCACTTGGTTTACTTTCCATGAGCCTATAGCAAATCCAAGGTTGTGCTCAGTCAACTGGTAAATACTGGCACTTTGCCCATGTTGAAGTTGGGATGAATCATACTTTACCCCCAATCTGAAAGATATTTAGTATCAAATGTAGAGGCTTTCAATGGAACGCTCTGCTTCAGATACATGTATGACAGGGTTTCTGTAACATTTATGATATTGTATATTTTTCAGTTTTTAATGAAACTGCCAATAGCAGCGAAAGGGGGGCATGCCACCAACAAATTACTCATAAGACAAAGAAAAACTGGACACAAACAAACAAAATGTAAATAAACAATGATTTCGTGGCCCGGGAAAATATCCGCGATACATTATCTTTAAGGTGAGACAGCCTCTTAAAGTCAGCGTTGTTGTTTGGTTTTGAATTCAACTGGCTCTAATGCGTACAAAGGGAAAACACAAGTTGTTGAAGTATTCAATAATCATCGTTTTCATGACGCTTATATGATTAATGATCCTACCCCGTGGGTAGGGAGGGAGGTTCTGGGCCGAGACGAGAGCGGGGATAAAAGGCGGTTGAAAATCCGCATGTGCCAAACAGCGAATTACCCTTTATTGAAATCTCAACGAAGAGAGATAAGCCAACGATATGCGTTCAGATTACAGATCTAAAAATGACAATTTAGATTTTGAAAATTACGTATTTCGTGGCATTGTGTTTTCATACCCACGTGGCGGTAATGGTGTATTTTCATTAATGACAAAAGTGTTTGCCTACTTACGAAATATACCCATCAAAAGGGTATAATTTTTCAAACAGACGACTGTCAAAACAATTCTAAAAGGCTCGTGTCTCGCTACATGTTTATTGCTGGTAACCAACGGAAATATGAAATAAATCAAAAACTATGCTGGTAGTTGTTAGGTGCTAATTGAACTCTAACGCCCAGAGAGAGCAGGGTCAGAATGCCAATTAAGAATTTAAATAATTTTGATAAATGATTGACAGGCGCTGCATTTGGTCGCCAAGGTCGAAAAGAGTCAAACAAAAAAAGTTTGTAATTCGTCATTTGAAATGAGGCATTTTTTATCGCATTTTCTCAATTACACAAACATCCTAGCTTCAATGTCGGCATGGAATGAACAAGGGAGTAACTGGTGGACAGAAATATTAGGACAGTGGCCAGTTTGAAGTTTGATGCAGGTTTCTGCCTGTTAAGAATCAGCAGAAGATGAAATGTTTTGGCTTGAATAAAGTCTATAACACATTTTTGATCATGTATTAACTTTCATTTCTGCACTTCCAATGTGGCTTGTTGTTAATTTCAAGTGATTTACACATTATCTTGTTATGATGTACATATTGTAACATACTGTAACTCATCAACCGTGAGTAATTAAAAGCTTTATTCTTAAGACAAAATGAAGAAAAAACGAAGAAAATCGTCTTTGCTTGTAAATGCATTTGATGAACAAGGGCGAGAATTGCCTTATTGTCATTAACCTCATTGCATAATTGCCATGATTATGTAATTCTATGAAACTGTAGCAAAGGGAAAGAAGGACCCCACAATATATGAACACAAGTTGAGTTCATTACATTCATTCACAGGCAGAAACTTACATCAAACTTCAAATTGGCCACTGTCCTAATATTTCTGTCCACAGTGTATATCCGATACCATGTCGTTTGTAATTGGACTGATTTTTCAACCATTTCATCATAACATTTGTCGTGATTTCAAATCTCACATCTATCCAATGACAATAATCGATTTGTCTGGCGTCGTACCACCTCGACAGTTCACCGTGTACTTGACTCCAATAAAGATCGAGGTAGCACTCATCACCAGGGATACAAAAATACCAGGCAATAGTGATTAATCTAGTAATAATAACAATAATTTTCATATCATCAGGTTGAAACGTACTCTCCCGAGCAGACACCACGCACGGCATTATGGGGCATGTAATTCATCATCCGGTGAACGAGTCGTTTGCCAAGCGCGCCATTGTTGTTTTATTTCGCGCCAGTTGTAACAATGATCAAACAATGACCAAGCGGATAACAGTACCACGACAATTAACTATTTTTATTGCTTTTTTATTTTTAAATCTCAATTTGTGGAAAATCTGCAATATTTTTGTCGTAAAATTCGAGTTTAATCGCGTGTTTATTAATCCCGTGTTACAGGAACAGATTTTCTCTTCTTATGGCACAGGTGGTTGAATCGACAAAATTGTTCCTAATGATAGTACTGTTGTTTTGTGTAATCCTAGATGTCTGGAGGTGCATAAAAATACAGGCAACAGGGAAGACAAGTCTTTCGGGAAATACAGAATAACTTGCATCTATATTCGTGAAGGCCTATGTAGGCCTAATGTACTGGCATGAATATAAATACACAATAACACCAAAATCGTCGTTGTAGGGGGCCATATGCATAAAACATCTTAAGTGTAAAATTTCCCTTAAACTATTGTTCCAAACAAAAGATAAGGGAAATTTTACACTTAAGATTTGTTTCATGCATACGGCCCCTGGACCCATACTCATAAAACCACTTAAGTCTAAGTGTGACACTTATCCTTTGTTCAACACAAAAGATAAGTATCACACTTTGACTCAAGTATGTTTATGAATATGGACCCTGGTATTGCAAGTATAAACGCACAGAAAGTCGAATGCTATAATTGTCCCAGTGGATTAAAAGCCTCTGTGAATGATTATATCGCTATCCTGACCATAACCGTTGACAATGCATAGTTTTTGCATTTGGACTTTCACGGAACTTTCCCTTCTGCTACAACTGGGTCCAGCTTACTGTTGGTGATGGTCGGCATCGCTGACCACATAGCAGGCAAATTCTTTGGTTACTCTATCTACGTTTATTATAAACACAAACAGTGTGGTATTATACCTTGTCTCCTCATGTGCCATTCACTTGTACACATTACTACGGCCAGGGTACACTGGTTGAAACGTTGTGTTTATAATAAACGTAGATAGAGTAACCAATGAATTTCCTCAATGTTTAGTTTCCTTCCACCTATCTAAAATGTCACTCAAAGAACTTGTTGATAACTTCCATTCGAAGTCCTGGAACTGACGCTTTTATACGATAATGTTTGAGGAGCGAGTAGATCCTGAGTGTATTATAAATGAATCCTGCCTGCTGCTTCCAGTCAGAGGAGAAGGAAGGTCGGGGCATAATTGGGTTTCTGGTGTCTTTAAACAACACTTTTGCTTTCCAGACTGCCCATGGTCCGCTCCTTTCTCGCCCCCTACTGCGGTCATGAGCCGCAACACCCGCGCCGTGAGCCCCTTTCTTCCAAACACGCCCCTTCCAGGCCCCTGAGCTCTATCTTCCGCTTGAGCAAACACCTGACGCTAATACGTGATGACATCACGCCAAAAGAAGCTACCATCGCCTGTCCCTTCTCGCCTAAATTTGGCAGAGGCGATTCGTCTCATGAAATCGAGACCTTTGCAGTAATACAAAGATTCGACGTGCCCTAAGCTTTACCAGACAGCTGGTTAAGTATGGGAAGAGAGTTTGTCTCAAGAAAGACCACGTTATCGCGGTCGGGGCTTGGAATAGTCTCAAATGGGATGGTCATCCAAGGTTATGTCTCACTACCCAGTTTAATGAGAACGTGAGATAAGAACTTTAGCTTTGCTGAATTCTTCCAACGTTGTTCTCCTCTAATTCGTATTCATTATTTGACGTCTGTTCTATCCTGTTAATGTGTAGTTTGAGTGATAAGGGAGTTTAAGAAATCAAACGATAATCGTTAACTTTACGACAACGTTATTTTTCATACTGCGAATTCACCAGATTATATATGGCATTTTCGGTAGAAAAAAAATCGACGTGTCGTAAAGTTAACGTTTATCGTTTGATTTCGTGAAATCCCTATTGCCAATGCCGTTCACAGATCAACACTGTGTCTATAAGGGCCTGTCACACTGAAGTAGTTCTCAAAACGTCCTGCCCCGTCCTGAAAAAAATCGTAAAACGGGCTAGAACGTGTAACCCTTGGCCAAATAATGCCTCGATGTTCTGGAGCACCCTTCTCGTCCATGAAGTTCGTAAAAAGACTGTAAATAAGTTGCCACTACTTCCACTGCCTTTGCACACAATTTGAGCCCGTTCGGCAAAATTTACAAGAACGTACTGAGAACTAGCTCAGTGTGATTGGGGCAGTAGCCTACATTTACCTGTAGCTGATGTCCATGCACCAAAATTGCAGTTGTTAGGTCAAAGAGACTTGGCTTTGCCACTGGGATCTAGCTCCTTCAAGATTATCATTTCAAAATCGTCAGTGTCAGCACTTCGATTCGTCCGAAGATACATGTATCAACAGCCTGCTGTGTGGTCAGCAATGCCGACCAGGACCAGCAGAAAAAGCTGGACACTGGAAGTGCTAGACTTCCGTGACATTACAACTACGATTTTGCTTGCTGCACAAATCAACCAGAGACGCTTCCTTATGTGAGATGGACCGGCACCGAGCAACGAAAACTGCTGGCAATGAAATTGCTATTGCGAGCAAGAAATCTTCATAACTGGATGGCAGAATATACCAACCTTGCGTTGATTGTTAGCCAACCCGATAGAAGCACCGAACCCACCCAACAAACGAAATGAATCCAGCAAGCCCAACTTAGGAAACACCTGTGTTAAAATTCTCTCCACAATAGCTTTCTTCTCTTACAACTCAAGAAGTAGTTAA
>NMRB01001320.1:58746-72383 GCA_002633025.1 Notospermus geniculatus
TCCTTCATGATCACTATTCTTTTCTTTTAGTATTCTTGGTCGAATTCTCCGACGGCCATCCCAGCCTGCAGTCGCGGTGGACGCAAATGTACAACAGACTAAGCAGTCTGTGATTAAGTGAAATGGCTCATAAGGGGTGCCTAAATTGAAATTCAAACTCAATCAAACATGACGTTGGCAAGCTTCGGATAATTTCCTCCAAGATTCCACATCCGATCTCTATCACCCTACAATTACCAAGCTAAGGGTATCATTTGTAACGGAGGGACAGAATTCCCGCGGGTGAACGATTCGTATGGAAATAGCACGCGGACACGCAGCCCTTTGGCTGGGAATCGTAGAACACAAGCTGTGTTATTAGTATCGGTTATAAATTCACCATTGCAATTACTGAGAGCGTACCCTGTGCTAGAATTTTGAGGGTTGTCTCAGCGTCTGAGGCGACACGAGTCCGTATCTCCATCCCCCAGACAAAAGGCTCCGGAGGTCAGTTACGGAGGAGGAAAGTGATATGGTTGATGTCTAAGCGTGGTTGAAGCGCCATGGTTAGTTATCCGTAAGTTCTCTACCCGACCAGTCGTACCCTGGGGTGGGGCTAAAATCGGACAATTTCCCTGTGTGATTTTCGACATTTGCCAACATTGGTCCAGACAAACTGTCAGGAGGGTTCAACTACCTTGGATAGTCGGACTTACCCTTTGTCGAACGACTTTCGTTTTTTGTTTGTGTTTGTTGCGGAAGGCATACGCAATTTTATCGGAAGAAACACCAGACCTTGACCACAAGTTCACCAAGAATGGAAGAGGTAGGACCAGTTTGCTTTGTTCGATAACTGTAATTGTTGTATAAGACATATGTTCAACGTATTTGTACTGTGTACACCTGCATTGTGTATGCATATGGTCGTCTTTCCTCCGGTGTAACGTCGATCAGTGTTCCCCGTATTTCTGTGTTTTTCTTATTGTTTCCCTCCTGACGGATTAAGCGGCAACTAACCCAACAATAACCATTCTAGGCCGCGTCTATTGTTGGGAAACACTGCGCTACAGAAACACTCACAGACGCTACACTGGCATGAATCTGTATCAGGGGCGTAGCTAGGGGGGGGGGGGGCAGGGAGCTAATGCCCCCCCCCCAGAGCAAAAAGTGAGAAAACTAATTTTTGCTCTAAAATGTCATTTCCCCTCTTCGAGCCAAGTTATTGTAGTGTCAGATGTGGGGAAAATGCATCTGAGAGGGTGTAGATTTTCAATTTTTTCTGGGGGAGGGCCAGACCCAGACCCCCTTCCACCTTCACCCTTCAGACTCGATCAATATTGCCCCCTACGTCATAAAAGCTAGCTACGCCCCTGTGTATTCAGAAACAGGAGAGGGTCCTCATAAAGTCTCCCGTTTTTGCTTCGTATCCTCCGCTCCGACGTTCTGTTTCCTCGATGATACCATGCAGAGACATATTGAAAAACCTCTTAGCATGGTCCCCTGGAACCTGCTATACACAGCATTTAGTCACATTTACAATTTTGCCTCGCCCACGGAATTTATAATGTAGATATATAAAAAAAACTCTTGGCATGGACGCCTGGAACCTGCTGTACATACCAATTAGTCCTATTTACAATTTTGCCTCCTCCACGGAAGTTATATGTACGAAAATTTTACACTTGTAGGACATGTTCTTGATGATGGGGACCTTGGGAGGGAGGCCAGGCCTGGCCTGATTCTCCCACTGGTCACTGAAACGATTCTCACTCGACTCAATGCCTGTCTACAATCAAGCCTTTGGAGTTGAATTGCAATGTCATCTTTGCAGCAAATAAGGCTCCAAAACTTGATAAAAATCGCTTCAAAGTCACCTAAATCTTTAAGGTAATGACAGTTCCTTTATTTCCCCTTTAGATATGAATGAGATGATCATAATCAGAAAATTTGAAGTCAATCACTTTGGCCGTTTCCTCAGATTGGTGAACAGAGTGAAAAATTGCTAAAAAAGAGACAAAATGGCAAATAAAGGGTTAATTTTCATAATAATGAAAATTCCTTTCTTTCCGCAATAGATATTAGTAAGACAAACATAATTAGAAAATTTGAAGTCGATCCCTTTGGCCGTTTGGTCAGATTCGTGAACAGAACTGAAAACAGAATGAGTACCAAAAACCTATTTTCATCAAAAATCGCTTCAAAATCACCAAAATCTTTAGAATTATCAAAATTCCTTTCTTTCCACAATAGATATGAGTAAGATGAACATCGTCAGAAAATTTGAAGTCGATCCCTTCGGCTGTTTGGTCAGATCCGTGAACAGAATGTTACGAAAACCTCCGACACTTGATCAAAAATCGCTTCAAAAATCATCGAAAACTTTTACATAATCAAAATTCCTTTCTTTCCGCACTAGATATGAGAACATGTAAGGTGAACACAATCAGAAAAGTTGAAGTCGATCCCTTCGGCCGTTTGGTCAGATTCATGAACAGAATGAAAAATTACTAGACACAAAGCAAGAAATTAAAACTCCTGGGAAATCAATATGTCCATCACACTTTGAAGTGAAATGGACATGAAAAGACTATAAATATAGACATTTAGAATAAAAATAGGCGGAAAAATCACTTCAGGTTTCAAATTGCGAGTTCTTTCCTCCAAGACTCTTTTTTTACAGTTAAACCGTTCCTTTTTCTCCATTCCTTTTTTCGCCCGCACCGAAACCAGCTTTCACTGCCCGATACAATAATCGAAACTGCACTTAAAATCTCGTTAAATTTAAAATGATCTTTTAATAACCGGTCACGATACACCGGCGAGTCGTGACGGAAGAAAATAATTGTAATCGAATAATTTTCACAATTCTGACGACGATTTTCAGATATCCAATGAAATTTGGTTTTACCAGAGATTTTATTTAATATCTGTCGCCCCGAGGACGGAAGAAGCATGTCCTGTGGGTCGAATTTTCCAATTCGAAATTGTCTACACTAATGTACATGTAAGCCTTGCATGCCGGAAGGATGGTGACTAGCTCCTAGTTTTCTAAGGTGACCTTGCTGGGCTGGACCATATAACATGACGAGCGACCCCTCTTTATTANCAATGTTGACCACACCCCGGCCTACGGCCATTCGAAGTTCATCGAAAAGTGACTGTAATGAAGGCTGTTCATCTCTTTTGCATCAACAAAGATGGCGATGACATTTCTCGCCTCATTAGTGAGAGAGAAGCAACAAACTTAATTTGATTAGGTTTATAAAGCTCGGAGCTATCACGCCCCCTACCGTGATTAAACAAAACTATTCTACCGCGCCTGACAACGACAAAACTCTCCACGAAAGGAGACACGAAAGAGACAAGTTAAGTTAACGCTTACAACAATAGGAAATATCACATTTAATAGCTTGGATGGGGTTATTAATTATGGGTCGCAGCGAGGTGCTCTTTAATGATGCCCTGGACGGTATCCCTTAAGGTTCTTAGTGGGGTGGCCGTATGCTAGTCACCCTGGGCGGCACTAGGGGGCATTCCGAGCAATATACTGACAGATGGAACCATGGGCAGACAAAGATGGGTTATGCAATCAAAACCTCTTCTATTGTCCTTGATAGCTGGGTAGGACTCTCCCTTGCTTCTCCCTAACCGCCCAGTACACCGCCCCGAGTTCTACCTACTAATTGTATATGGCGGCTAAAAGCGTAATGTACCCGTGTCCTGGGGCGTGTTTATGCAGCTCTGATGCGCGCGCACCTCAGCTCCTTCCGCTTTGAGTGGAACTTAAAGATAATTTATCACGGGTATTTTAGCGGGCCACGAAAATTATTGTTTATTTACATTTTATTTGTTTGTGTCCAGTCTTTCTTTGTCTTATGAGTAATTTGTTGGTGGCGCGCCCCTCCAGAAATTCTTTTGACATCGAAAGTATTCAATTTGGTGGGTTGGCATGTTCCAAAACAGACCGTAAGTACAGGAGCCAATTGTACAAATGCACTAGGCCAAGGTTTATTTACCCCATCTGAGCTATCATGGCCGACTTTCGCATGATGTCTATAGAACGGAAGTTTGAAATCACAACGAATGCATCCAGCAAGCTTTGAAACTTGACAATGACAGCCAACAACACAAAGGTCATATACAACATAATCAAAACGGATCATCACAACCCTGAAAAAACTCGTACAGCACGACCTGTCAATCACGACCATTCAAAACAGAGTTTCGGTTACCTTATAATAAAACAGACTTTGGCATCAAGTAACGTGTTATTAGCCCACCCCTTATGACAATGATTGCGACCCTCATTTATAGACTATAGATATGATATTTGCTTACCTAGATTCTCACCCTCGGGGCTCACCTGCAGATGACAAAGGCCAAGTGATGAGTATGGCACAGTTTGACCTCTGCAGCAAATGTGGTGATACACATGAACGTGCATAATATGTACCAATACACGCCTTGTGCACAGTGCAAATGCACAGTACAGTGCATTGTACATTTTACATCATTTAGTCAGTGCAGAGTCAAATTTGGAGCTTGATTGCAAATCTTTGTTTTTTATTAAAAACCAAAGTAATCGAGTTTACTTTATCCGGCAGAAAACTTACAAAAAGTACGGTAGTATAATTGATTTATGAGCAAAATGGTCATCGTAAACAGATCGCTTTTCCGATAATAAATTATCTTTCCTTCCGTAAGGTTTCTATCTCAAAAAGGACTAGTCTTGTCCTTGACTCCTTCGTACATACCTAAATTTTCTACCTAACCGTTAATTTCCTGCACCAGTTTCAAGTCATTAGTACAATCCAAGAAAAAATTCTAGAAGTTGGCCTTCTTTTCTGTAACAATTTACTAACCTTTTTTAAAATTAACTAAATTAAAATTTACTAAACCTTTTAATTTGATCTATCTGTGTGATTTTAAAAGCTCTGGTAATTTATTTGTTGGAGATTATTTAGCGATGGACATCTTAAGAAGAAATGGTATTCATCATCTTTGATTGAATTTCTATTTCATTCATTACAGATATTTTCATCACTGTTAGAAATTATTAATTTTACAGTAGTAATTTTGCAGTAGTTTTACAGAAATTGCCTGCAGCAGATTCCCCAGCACTTTCTGTAAAATTACATAATTTTTTTATGGTATGATTCATGTTTTCCTGTATTGGTTGGAATCCATTGGACATCCCATTATGATGCCTTCTGAGGGCACTATGAAAATATAATTTGGTCAGCCTCAAGTCAAGTCTCTGTTAACATTTATTTAAGTCTGTAGTTTTACAGATCAAGTCTGTAATTTTACAGATCCGTGCTGGGGACTCTGCTGCACAGATTTTCTGTAAAATCTTCTGTTATTTCTAACAGTATACGGTCAAGTCTAATTAAATTACATGTATTGCTTTTGGGAGCCTTAGCGCTGTGGTTCTAAGTTTTCAAATGCCACGACTACATTGTCCTAGAGTGACCTCTAACGGCGCGCCCAAGAGCTACTGTAACGCGTGCAAACCCTCGTAGCCGCAGGCGACGGTGGGCAGGGCGCGGGAACTTGACCCGTCCTTTTACAAACGCCCCTGAAGAAACAAAGCAAAGTACATAGTGGCACCGGTGATTATGCTTCATATTCACGGCCGTCTCTCTTTGTGTGAAAACCAGTAGACGACGAAACATTCACGATATTCTTCTCATAGACCAATTATATGAAAATAACATACTTCGTATACCGATTCTTGGAGAGCTGATGATTTTGTTTTCAAATTGCTGCAGTTTCACAATGGTAACGTGAGCCAGCCCAATTACCCCTTGCTCCACCTCGGACCTAATGATACCTTAGGTTCTCTATAGTGCAGAGCTAGGCTATAATTTCAAGGCGATAGTTCACGAAATATCTGCGGGTTTCTGTAAAACAACGACCTGTAGATCGGGTGACAGATAATGCACGCCACGGCGTGGATCTATCAGTTGTGTGTGGTTGATTCTGATATGTACTGGACTGATGTTGATAACGAAACATGATTCCTCCAGTTGTGAAAATCAGGCAGCATATCCCATTCATGTGGTATTAGTTTGAACATAGTCGGAAATTTGAACACAGTCGGACCAGTGCAGTGGACTCGCCTCGCCTCGAACCCTGTAAGGTGGCGCCATCTAACGTCAATACAAAGCTAGCCAAGAAGAAAGCATCGGCTCCTATCCTGTGTTGACATTTTTGGATTGGACTATCCTTCAGGCAAAAGAGATTTCTTTCTGTACAGAACAAATGATCAGCAGGGCGGGGAAAGACACTTCGATTTCAGGAACTACATGTATATGTCTCAAAATTTATAAACCATGCTTCAGCAGTCGGACTCGCATTCGAGTTTCAATCCATCCAAAACATCTTCCAAACTTATATTGACACAAAGGCGTTCCACTTCATAACTCTGAATGGAACATCTTAAACAATTTCTACATGTTACGGTCAACAAATTCTATCTGGTATATTTGCTCAATTATTATACCTTAATAGCTCCGACCCACTTGTTGGTAAGGTCAGACGTTCTATTTACCCGAGGATGAACCTCTTGGGTTTTTAAATTGGGTCCATGAAAGTTAAATTAGTTGTGCGTTTAAAGTCTGAATTGATGCTTTACTGGGACAACTATTTCTATCAAAAGAATGTAATGTTTTCTTATTTGCATTGGTTGGTTGAAATAAATTTTAATCGCTCGGACGTGGTGCGAAAAGAAATGATGAATAGTCCGAATTTTCTTTTTTTTTTCTCCTCATAATATTCAAATCGCACAGCAAAAGGTAAAATTATTTCAAATTTCAAAGAAAACTCATGCATTCTAATTAATATTTCAAACTAATGAATGATTTCACATATTTGCATAATGGCAGTTATTATGATACCCGCATTGCTTATCAAGGAACACATTTGTTGTCAATGATAGTAATCTGGAGACAGGTGCTAATCCTGAAGCAAGGGTGACCTTGTGTTTTTCACCCTTAGACATCTAACTGCAGTTTTCCGCAGATGAAACCCATAGCATTTCAAAATATCTTCTTGTCAACTTTGATGATTAACCACTTGTAAAAAAGCAGTGGTTTTTGAGCAAAGGCACCTATGGGGAAAGGCATACTAGTGAGGGCATATCGAGTCTCCTCTAATATCTATCAAATATCTAATATAAAAAATATCTTCTCTAATATCTATCAAATATCTAATATCCAAAATATCAACATAGAGGACAAAAACCGACACACAAAATGATAGTAAACAAAACTCGTCTGCGAATTTCGCAAATTTTCGACCCCAACCGGGGTCTTCCTCAGGCACTTTCTAGTAGAGATCTCAGAAGTGAAGAATGTATCCCGGGGATCTCTACTAGAAAGTGCCTGAGGAAGACCCCGGTTGGGCTCGAAAATTTGCGAAATTTGCAGACGACTTTATGTTTAGTGTCTCTAATATCAAAAGAGATGAATCCCTTTCTCACAAGTAAGAATTAACTATATTTTATATTTCTAGTGCCAAATTATTGGAAAGTTGAATAAGAAATTTCATGAGGATTACGAGTTCCCACGAGTAATTTGTTGGGAGATCTGGATGCACATGTACAGCGAATGTAGGCCTACACAATAAGTGGTGTGACTGTAACACCAACAGTCTCCTCCATGGCTGATTCGGGTGTCAGCCATGTTTAGCATAGGGTTCTGACTCACAACTAGCACGACCCAAACGATATTTCCCAGTTCAGACAGACATTGAAAGACAGTCGAACCCAGGATGTGCCAGTCACCGGTCCACTACCCCACCACAAAGAACTTCCTCCAAACAGTATGATGTTTACAATCCTAAGATTCCAATCGCGCAGGGCGTTTTATTCACACCTTTCTCAAAGCACCGTCGGGTGAGATTCAAACAATTACACACCTCCACTTTACAGAACATATAATTTGACTCGTACAATTCAAACGTTTTTGATAAAGACTGCACAGCACTGACGGAGATAGTGCCCGGATTCCATCATGCGGAACGCATTCGGGACGATTTTCAAACGGCAGCACTGCCCTAATGATACGCATGCTTTGTACATGTAATTGTTACGTTTTGCAAACTAGTTATAATGATTTGGTATTTTATTGAGGGCATTTAGAGGCACCCTGTCAGGGCATTCATTCCGATTGATGTGCGTTCCGCACTAATATTAGAGGAGGCCATACGCCATGACTAAGCACCGTTACCACCGCCTTTCGCTCCTCCTACAGCGGAGAGCTCCAGATTGGCGCTGCGTCAGACTAAAGTCTCACACTGTTAAAAGTATTTCTCCAGCAGATTGGGAACAAACTGTACACCATGCCGGGCGCAGACGAGCAGAAAAAAATCACATTAGGAAATTATGTTTTGGATAAAAATTGTATGGAAATGTGAACGGGTGTTGTTTTGTTGTATTGGCCGCTCAGCTGTTTGTGTCCTCTCCAAGGGATACCCCCTAGGGAGGTAATAACGATAGGCCCAGTCCACCGACCCCCACCCCTGGGTGGTACGGAGAAGAGTCGAGGTGTACAAACCGTTTAACCTTTTCAAAAGGTGTCAATTCCGTGTCTGATATTTGGGAACTGTATAATTAAGGACTTCTTCGCTTTGTGTTAACTTGTTATGCGTTTATTGCCCGCCTGGTTTGGTGAACGGCACCCCGAGATTTCTCCTCAAAAGCCGCCATTTACCCCACTTTGTCAACAAAAACGCGTTTATGCAAATTAGCCCCACTTGATTCCCACCAAATCCAAGGAAGATTCGAATATCTGTTCCTATCTCAGTCTGTATTGTATCAACATGAATATTTTGTGCACACATGAAAAATAATTTTTCACAAGTCTACTAAACAGCAGGGCCTAAATAACACACTATTTCTTATTTTTCTTTAATCTTTTTTCTCTGATGAAAAGCTCACCATACGTTCTGCAGGCCTACAATGTCAGAATGACTAGGCCTATAGATATACTTTGCCTACCACTGGTGTGACCGTAAGGAAGCACAGCAGTCACAAGAGTCATCACCGAGTTTCTTTCTCCGCAAAATACCCCTCATGACGTTTCATACCGTGCCGAAGGCCTCTGTCTACATAGGAGCTCATTTTTTAGTTCTCAGAGCTTCGACAGATAGTTGACGTGTCCACATAACCACAAAAACACAACGAAACTATTCGTTATCGCTGTATGTGGTTAATGAGGTTTCGCAAATCTGACGAAACATGAAGTACGAAATACGAAATTGGACTTCATTTCCATGAGATAATATATTTCAGGAGATGATTGCTACCACAAATGTCCCTGCCGCCAGGACGTCTTTTGGCATATTACGTAATACCGAGAGAGTTATGGTGCATCTTCAATTTTTAAATTTCCACTTCGTAGCTACGAAGTGGCAACGAAAGGTAAACTTCAAAGTTTAATATACACCATAACTCTATCGGTCTGAAGTCATACGCTAAAAGACGCTCTTTGCAGCACGCGAAATTTGTGATACCAACCATTTCCTGAAATACATTACATCATGAAAATGAAGTCCAATTTCGTATTTCGTACTTCGTGTTTTCGTCAAATTTGCGAAATCTCACTATTAGTGAGGTTTCGCAAATCTGACGAAATTCAAGATGCACCATAGCTCTCGGCCTTACATGGTATGCTAGAAGACGCACTGGCAGCAGGGACATTTGTGGTACTAATCATCACCAGAAATACATTAGGTCCTGGAAATGAAGTTGGATTTCGTATTTCCTACTTCGAGTTTCGTCACATTTGCGAAACCTCCCTATTATCTACACTGCCGAAGAGATTTCTGGTCAAAGTTATTTCTCCTAATTGATACAACCCGTGCCTTATCGATTGACATCTCGCGGTAAAGCAACGTGCTAAAAATCTTAAGCACAATCGCTCGATTACCTGTGAATAAACCCAGTTAACGATTGCTNTCTGTCTTACAACACGAGTGGGAGACTCAGGCCTGGGGGTTCCCTCAAGCGATGATGGTGCTAATTTGGCCCGCTTGCGTGGGCGGCCCTTTACCACTCGCTTGACAGTTGAAGGCCTCGTGAGTAAACTATTGGTCCAGGCAAGAGGGGACAAGGAGCGAGGCCTCTTCTTCCCTTTCGACTTCTCCGGCAAGAATTTACTGGCGAAGAAGAAGAGATGGTGTAAGATGTGGATGACGGGGATCCTGAATCTCGGGGATGGCTCAGGACACCTTTTAAACAAATGTAAGCGAATGTGCACAGTGCTTCAACACGATATACATGTATGGATTTGAAGAAAATGACAGGAAGGATCTTTTGGGGAGCTCAGAAAGGAGACAGAACAATGGCATTGATCCTAGGATGTTTGCCCCTCTATTCTAGCAGAAGCACAGTCAGCAGTGTATACAAAGTATGTACATACAGCACATACAAAGTATGTACACAGTGTATACAAAGTATGTACATATGGATGAAGGAGGTCTGGTGACCTCACTTTCAAGTTTACAGGTAATGGACATGAAGACTCTACACACCGTCACAGGACAAATAAACATGAGTACCGGGTCTGTCTTAGAAAAGACAAGATGTGTACGATGAATCAAACGAAACAGAAAGAAGAATTGAACTGAGACAGACATGTAGAGCAAAACACGAGATGGACAAGGACAACAAGGGCTTGCAAATCTGATGATAATTCAGTATCGTATTGATATAAATAATCAAGACCTGTCTTTATTCTTAGCACATGTATGATAGGAACAACCAACGGACAATGGACAACAGTGCTAGTTTAAAAAACAATGTCATTAAAGCGAATTCAAAGCGAATACCAAGAATCATATTCTTACAAATTTTTACCAATTTAAGGCCCGCACATTAAATTTGTTGACAACAGACATGACAGAGGAAGCATTTTGTTTTGCAGTGTTGTAAACCACAACGCATAACATAGACTCGACCTAAAAAAGAGTTCAATACCAAAGACTTTTCAGCTTGTTCGTCAGCCATAGGGTGCAGCCACCCAATAATCGCCAGTGCTTCAAGAATGTCGTTGTATGACAACCTTTGTTCAAAGTTAAATACCAACTGTCACATTTTTTGAGGTAGTTTTTTGCACTGTTTGATTTTGGATCAAGTTCTCAGTTGTATAGAAATCAAACACTGGACAAGAAATGAAGAGTTAATTGTCTCATTTTAAGTTCTATAAACTATTGCACATTAAACACTGCCATTAGTAGCACTGCTTTCCCAGTAGGAAGGACATCTGGAAGAGCAAAGTGATTCTAACATATAATATATTGTCGGAATTAGAATTGAAAATCTTCAGTGATGGCACTGATGGTCACAATCTATGATGGCCAGGTACTGCCCTTGGATAAATAAAACAAATTCAGTGAATTCTGACAGACAGAAAACAAAGCCCACACAGTGAAGGAAAGAAAGAACTGACACCACAAAAGGGAGCTTCCATAACGACTGATAACAAAAGAATTCGGTTGAAATAAGGACACGAGGGGGAGAGTATTCTACAGCGAAGGTTGGCTGGGATCCACACCAAAAGTTCAAAGTATGTTCTCACCTTGAGAATACCCTGTGGGCATCAATGAACTCCTTCTCCGGTGCAGACGCCATGTCTGGGGTGGCTTTTGATGTCAGCGATCGACCAGAAATGTTTCGTCGCCTTCCGCTCGATAGGAATGTCAACCTTGGCTTATAGAGGTCGCTCTCTTCGTAGTGCTTCGATTTGGGTTTGGCAGCATCTGGCCTGAAAGGAAATCAACACGTTCTTATAAATATTGTGTCTCTCAGAATTTCAAGGCTAATGATTCACATGTCGGCTGGTGAAACAAGGCTAAATGATTCACATGTTGGCTTATGAAATGAGACTAAAGATTCACATGTCAATTGGTGAAACCAAGGCTAGTGTCAGCTGGCAAAATGACTGAGCACAGCAGAAACAATCACGAGAACTTCATACAGAAGAAGGAATGAAACAAGGACAATGACCAAGGATAATGAGTGGAAGGTTGTCACATAACACAAGGATCTTACTTTGGAGGTGAGGCTTTTTCAACTTTCTTCTTCTCTTTATGAACTTTTTCTTCCTTGATTTGAATCTTTGGAGTCTCCTCCTTGACAACCTTGACAGGTGGAACGTCCTCCACCGCACTCCGCACAGGCGAGCCACGTCGATGACTTGTGCGTGGCTTATACAGATCTGAGAGATCGTAGCGAGAGGCAGAACTTCGTGGACCGCTTAATGGTGGCGTTTTGGATGTATGCTTTTCTGTTGATACATGCTTTTCTGTTGCTCCATGCTTTTCCATTGATGCATGCTTTTCCGCTGACACATGCTTTTCCATTGATGCATGCTTTTCTGCTAATGTATGCTTTTCTGTTGACGCATGCTTTCCTGTTGCTGCATACTTTTCTGTTGCTGCATGCTTTTCTGTTGTACCAACAGGTGTCTCTGGTCTCGACTTGACCCGTTTATGTTCAATTTCCACGGTCACCGGGCTCACGGACTTGGGTTTCTTTTCTGGTTTTTCTGGTGACTCATCTAAGAAATCATCAGATTTGGCTTCAGATATGTCACTATTCGGACTATTTAAGATGCTGTCACCAGAGGATATCTTCTCATAATAGTCATCATCTTTCAACGATAACGGAGCAACAGGCGATATGTTGCCACCAGGGAATAACTGCGGCAGATCGACAGGCCGGACCTTCTTTTGACTGGTCACTTCATAAACAGGAATATTCTGATTACTTTTTGTCGCCGTTTTCCCGGAAGTTGGATAAACTTGTTCATCTTGTGTTGGTGTAGCTGACCTTGATCGAGATGACGTACTTGATGAGCTAATTATCTCTCTTTCATGCGTTTCTTTGTAGAATTTCTGACCCTCCGAGAAAATAGACGTGAATTCTTCGGAGGTGTAACGCTTGTTTGGTGCCCTTTGCCTTCGTAATGCCATCTTCTTTTCAAACACCTGGAAAAGTTGAATATTTGATGAAACACAATCTCATCAAATTCCAAGGACAAGTCCTTCCAGAGTATTACGAATACAGAGGTCAAAATGAACCGATACGATCGATTGGAGGCTGAATTCTGCTGTTCTTGATAGAGTGGTGTCTGTTAACGGAGGTTTTACATACCTTCTGCTCCCTCAGATGTTCCTTCAATTCCTGCTTGGTTTTCTTGAGAGGCGACTTGACCTCACCCACGTCTTCTTTCTTCACTTGATCCTCCTTAACTTTCCCTTCTTTACCTAAAAAGAACCAATGAATACATCATACATGTGATGTATACCATCCTAATCACAGTCAACGAAACTGAGACTCGGTCCAACATATTCCGACATCTCACCTTTTGCTTTCTCAACCTGTTTTAACTTTCGGCATTCAGCTTGCAGCTGGCGCTTCCTGGCGTCAAGTTCACGTAACTTGGCCTCGATCTCTGACCTCCTTCTCTGTCTCTCCTTTTCCCTCTCACTGTTCACTTTCTTGACCTACAAACGATCAAAAATGAAGTTTTATGCTCACATGTTGGGCTGAGGAGAGCCTGGCTTCTCATGACTCAATACTAAGCTGGAATATAGAATCAGTATTAACTCACAGGTTTTGGAGGCTCCAGCGGTGGTTCTTCCTTGTAAAC
>NMRB01001320.1:82046-100596 GCA_002633025.1 Notospermus geniculatus
TCAAATTCAAATGAGTTTATTGAGACCTTGTAAAATAAATTTACATCGGTGAGAGATACAATAAACTTGTGTTCGAAAGAGAGAGAAAAAGAGGAGGGAAGCAAACAGGGATCTGTCTTGAGAAATGTACCCTGAGTGCTAGCGTGCAGGAGAAAGCGTGATGTTACAAAAGGTGATATGTACAGGAATTATTTACAAATATATATTTTATGAATAAAGTAATTACATGGAAGTCCAAGTAATTGGGTAGGTGGTTTTGGTTGTTGATGGGTCCCACCTCAGAGGAAATTTTAATTATTTTCTCAATCTGAAGCCTTCTTCACAGAACTTGGCCACTTCATTGATCAAATTGCCTTCAGAATTGATGAGATAGAAGAATTGGTTATCTTTTGAATAGTTCAGTAAGCAAGTAGGGAATAAAGAGATAATAGAGGTTCTGAGGTTGGAATAGAGGGGGCATTCTAGTAGAAAGTGTAATTCATCTTCAATGATGGTACGATTTAATTTGGAGCAGGAAGGGCAAACACGTTCTGACCTAGGGAGTTTAGGGGTTGTGTATCTGCCCCTTTCAATTTGAAGTGGGTGGTTGCTAATTCTTAGCCTAGTAAGGGCAGCTCTTCTATTTTTAGATTTGATGATGTGTAGGTAATTTTCGAATTTGAAGTGGTGCTTAAATTTTGCATAGAGCTCGAGTTTTCCTCCATTGGCCAGAGTGGAGTTGAGACTGTTTTTCCAATGGAGTTCGTATTTGGACTTAAGAATAGCTTTGACATTTGAAGAGTTAAAGGATGAAAGATTGATATTGAAAAGTTGTGCAATTTTTTGAGTAAACGAGAACCAGGAAAAAATTTTTGCATTGTTTATATCAGATGATTCGTTGAGGGCATTGGAGAGTAGTGGA
The DNA here is from genome assembly GCA_002633025.1 of Notospermus geniculatus. Lineage (NCBI taxonomy): Eukaryota > Metazoa > Nemertea > Pilidiophora > Heteronemertea > Lineidae > Notospermus > Notospermus geniculatus. Next base: position 82,948 of record NMRB01001320.1, read on the forward strand.
TTATTTGATTTCTGTAAATGTTGGTGATAATTCAAAACTGACATCACTGTGTCAATAATGAGGGGGTACCTTCCTAACTCCCCAAGTACTGCCAAATTAGTGGCCTTTTTTGACACCCCCAGGAGATATTTACAGAATGAAATTTGAACTTTGTCAGCTGGGTGGTTGTAAAGATTTTGACCAAAAATATGATCCCAACTGGGTACGGCTTTTTTGAAATAGTTCTCTGCACCCCAGACTTCAGATCCATATAAACAAATGGGCTTAATGAGGTGGTCAAAAAGGTGTAGGGATATGGATGGTTGTAGATTTGAGTCCTTGATAGTAGAATGTAATTTGAAGAGAGCTTTTCTTGCCCGATTTGCAAGATTAACTTTTGAGGAACGGAAAGAACCAGAAGAAGTGATTTCTACACCAAGATAGCGATAGCTCTGGACATTTTCAATTTGTTCATTCTTGAAGTAGAAGATGTCTTTACAGGGATGTCCATTACCACTTAGTTTCATACATTTAGTTTTCTTGATATTGATCTGGAGGTGCCATTTTTCACAGTAACTTGATAGTTTGTTGATAGAGTTTTGTAAGCCAGAGTGAGAGAGGGAGCAAAGGACCAAATCATCAGCATACATTAGGCATCTAATGTCTTGTAAACCTAAATAGGGGGTGTCCGTGTCAACTGGAATACAGGAGGGGAGATCATTTATAAAAAGGTTGAAGAGGTTTGGACTGAGGATCTCACCCTGCTTAACACCTGCAGTGACTTTAATGCTGTCAGTGATGCCTTCATGGGTTTTGATACATGCTGTGCTGTTGTTGTACATATTTTCAATTAAGTTAAAGAATTTGCCTCTTATATTTTGTTTCAGGAGTTTATAGTAGAGTCCTGTGTGCCAGACCCTATCGAAGGCTTTTCTAAAGTCTACAAAACAAAAGTAAAGAGGTTTCTTTAATTTTTTGACATATTTTTCAAAGAGTGTTCGGATGACAAACAAATGATCAGCGGTTCTGGCTTTTTTTCTAAATCCATTTTGGAATGGATTCATTATTGAGTGGTCTTCAATGTATTTGTCTAGCCTGATGTTCAAAATGGTAGTGAATAATTTTGATAAACAACTGTTGATTGTTATTCCTCGATAGTTGTCGGGGTTGGATTTGTCACCATCCTTATGAATATTAATAATGTGGCCACAGTTCCAGGAGTGTGGAAATTTTCCACTGAGCAGAATTTGATTGAAAAGTTTAGTATAGACACCAATTAAAGAGGGAATAGAGGCTTTGATCATTTCATTGCTGATGCGGTCAGCTCCAACTGCTTTGCCACATTTAAGGCTTTTAGCTGCATCACAGACCTCTGCTTCAGTGATTCTAAAGTCAAGATCTGTGAAGAAGGGTTCAGATTTCATGGAATGAATTTCATTCATGATGTCAGGAGGAACTGGAGGAACTTCTTTGGAGATTCGACATGATTCGACACCAATAGGTGGCAGCACGAGCCGAATCGCGGAAATCTCAGAAACAAAATGATAGATCCTGCAGTTTATGCGATTGTAGCCATCGTTGTGGCACTTCTACTGGCTGGTGTGGCGTACATCGGCAAAACCGTTATATCAGGTACTGAAGAATATCTTATGACATGAATTATACCTCCGAAGTCAATGTGCTCGTCCACTGAAATCTCACAATCTGGCCACCTCTCCTGGCCATCTGACGTCATACATGTAGGATTGGATTCGCCAATGCCAATGCACAGGGTGATCCCAAAAATAACCCCATTATTGCATGCATTTAGCATTTTCTAATTTGGAGACAGGCAAGGGACTCCATTGTATCATATTTCTTTGTATTTTAAGCTGAGGTTGCAAAGGAAACCAAACATGGACGGAGAAGAGGTGGGAATGCAAGAGCAACTGCGGAAGCGGTGCCTGTGGCGGCGGCCCCTGCTGCTGGGGCGAGACGACCGGCACCGAGAAGGCGGATGAACCGCCCTGCGAGAGGTGAAGGTATGGAACATTTCATGCTTAGAGACATGTTAGGCCTAAAGACAAATCAAAATGATATTCTCTGCATAAGGAAATTTCGTGACTTTATTTTTGCTCATTTCACTTTCAGATGACTCGGGTGAAGATTTATCAGACGAAGAACGACCACAGTTGGATTTCGATGTGCCAGATGAGAAAATTGGGGCAAAGAAGTTAAAGAAATTACAGGAGAAAGCTGAGAAAAGGGCTATGAGAGAAGTTGGTCTTTGCTTATTGTGATGCATCAGATCCTGAGTTCATCGTGTTTTACATTGTAATGTCAGACATCCAGAGACAATCCCATTCTAGCATGCCTATGTTTCAATAAATGAATCAGTGTCAGCATTTTCAACTTTTGAAATTCTGAAAAAGATTATTGATCACTGCAGGCTGAACTGGAAGAACGAGAAGAAAGAAGAAAACGACAAGAGCAGATGGATAAATTGAGAAAGGAAGAAGAGGAGAGAGAAAAACAAGAAGAGGAACAAAGGGTAAAGAAGTTGTAGAATGCAAGACTTTACAAATGTAGATAATCAGCATCTCATTGTTTCCCTGGCTAATGACAGGACTCTGGCCATGTACCATCCCTCTTGACTTTGGAGGATGAGCCATACAGGTGTATTTTGTTTGGCTTGATGACCAAGTTTGTATTCTTTATCATATGCAGGATGCGGAGGAGAAAAAGAGGAAAGAAGAGGAAGAAGCTCGTGAATATGAAGAATATCTGAAGCTTAAGGAAGCGTTTACTGTTGATGAGGAAGGGATGGGGCTGGATGAAGAGGAGGAAGATGTAAGCATAGAGGGCTCTGGAAAAGAGGATATCTCCTTGATAGGGATATCAAGATTTTAGCTCCTGAATTGTCCATCTCAAACTTTCAGATGAGGGCACGCCCTGTCCTGAGTAGCAGCATCTCAGAGTCGGAGGATGTCTGCAGCCCAGATGGTGTTACTCTGTCGAGTTATCGTAACCTTCAACACTCTATTCGCCACAGCCAACAGTATTTTGCATTTAGTAATGATACGGTAGCATGAATGATTGTCATCTGATTGGGTTCTTTTCTCTTTTCAGCCTGAGACTATGCTGCAAAATTTCATTGATTACATCAAGGTAAGTGTGCAAGAGTGCATTTGGTGACCGAAGTTTTCAAAGTTGGCCTTGGCCATTTTGGTGATTGTTCATGGTTCAAGTCAGTCCTTCAAGTTACTCGCCCTTTGTAACCTACTATCGGTCTTCTTCTTTGTAGGATTCCAAGGTGGTCATGTTAGAAGATCTGGCAGCTCAATTCAAACTCAAGACTCAGGTTAGTGGTACTCTGAAGTAGTTTCCAATGCATGGACATAATGAAGGAGCCAGTTCGTAAGAAGACCGAATCGGAGCATTAAGTCACTGCGGGTACTCTGGTTTCCTCCTGCTGTACATCAAATTCACCCAATGTTGTTAAAAGACAGATTTCCTTGATTTCAGGATTGCATTGACCGAGTCAAGAGTCTTCAAGAAGAAGGAAGACTCACCGGTGTCATTGATGACCGTGGGAAATTCATCTACATTACGATGGACGAGTTGAAGGCCGTCGCAAAATTCATCAAGCAGCGTGGACGTGTTTCTATATCAGAACTGGCCGAATCAAGTAATAAGTTAATTTCCTTGAATTCAGACACAGACATTCAGAAAAAGTTGAATCGAGAAGTTTGATCGTCTTGAACAGTTGAAGATGGAATTGTTGTCAAGCCTCGTGATGCTTTCAGTCTGTTTGATGATAAGGTTTGGAAGATTTTTCTAGGGATATGGGTTGATCTGGATCATGTTCATCTGTGTATTAGTGCAAGTGAGACATGATTGTAAATAAATACCGGTACTTGAGTAAACTCATTTCTTGACTGCTGTTTTTTCTTTGAGATAAGGTGTTATGTGTTTGGTACCACTTCATAATCCATTTTTAGCTCAGCTGACCAAAGGTCAGCGGAGCTAGTCAAATAGGTATTCAGTGGCGTCAGGGTGTCAGTCCATCTGTCCAACTATGCCCGNCCTCTAGAACTGTAAAACACAGGCTACTGAACAATATTAGGGTGGATGCCACTGTTAAATTTGAATTTTGACGAAGTTACGGCCGATTGAATTTTTGGAACTGACTTTATCATTGGGCGAAGAACTGAGCTTTGTAGAGGAGAATGGGCCCGATGTACAGCTAACTTTTGAATGGTTGGATTTACACCCTGTAAATGTATTACCAACAAATAGAAATATGGTGCATTGTAACCAAATAAGCATGTTTTTAATTGTTTTCAGTAGTTGCGTAATAAGAAATAACGGTTTCATGTAAAAGAGGTAAAAATACATTAAAACGCCATTTCCAATTACGTAACTAGTTAAAAACTACAAAGGACATACTTATTTGATTAAGAGATACCATGTTTCTATCTGTTTGTAATACATCTATGGGGTGTAAATCCAACCGTTCAAAAGATAGCTGTACATCGGGTCCCATTCTCCTGTACAAAGTTCAGTATATTGGAACACAACGACCTTGATAATGACCTTTAACCGGCAAATCCAGGGTGGCATCCACCCTTAAATTTCACCTCATCTTATAAGGGTATGATCTAGCATGGATGCCAGCCATTAACACGCGATGCCGACAAAAGTTTAAAATTTCATGTTCGCCGGCCTACTATCTGTGGTTGCGGCAGGATAACTCAAAAAATACGCCACGTATGGCCACGAAATTTTCAGGAATTGTAGATACCAGTATCCATGTTACACGGAACCCTATTGATTTTTGGGGTCATCTGCCAACAATGAACTGTTAAATTAGATGAAGTTTGTTGTCCCAACGCATTTACCTTTGCCCATCGAAGTCAACAACCCATGACGTCGGGCCTAGCAACGCAGCGTCACCACGACGTCGAGCATGACGCTGCAGCGTCACTCGCGAAACACGGGTAGGCCCACATCATGGCACCGGTGTAACGTTTTTCAGTGAGGCCCGTTAGCCAGTGTGACAATACAATAGACTGACGGAATAAGCTGCGACTGGACAATGGGTGACGCACAGAGAAACAGCGAGTTCGTTTCCCAGTGTGTTCCGAACAATGAGAATCACACAGAAAAACGGGCCAAATTCATTTCGATCGCTGATTGGCCAGAGGACCTGAAATGTGCAAGGAGGATCGGACAACCGGTCACGTGATGTTCTGCTAAGGTCAAGGTCATGTAAACAAACGCACGTGGTTACTCAGTGCAAACCAGCGTAATTTGAAGGCAGATTTCTGCGTGAAAATAGCTATATTTCTCATTTTCTCCAGTTTTATATCATTGACTATTATCAAAATGAATGTTTGATTGCGCAAAACACATTTTTCTGAGCAGTCCTTTTGAGAATTTATCTCCTGCATGATGCCTTCGCAAGTGCACTCTGTGTCAACGCATGGATCACGCATGGGACGAGGTCGATTTTTGCTATTTGCGTTGGAGTTCTTAGAAAATGGATGGCCCCAGCACAAATCTTGGGAAATTTCCTTTTTAGCTCAGCTGACCAAAGGTCAGCGGAGCTAGTCAAATAGGTATTCAGTGGCGTCAGGGTGTCAGTCCAGCAGTCCATCTGTCCAACTATGCCCGACGTTTTGTAACCGTAATAGCTAGAGACTCCAAATTACATCTGAAGGTAGCCCTGGGTGAACTCTCCTCGGAAACAAAAAATGAGCGCAATTTGACCTATATTAGGCCCACCAGGGGGCGTTTTGTGTAAAATGAAATATCGCAATATCTCGGTCCCTATGATAAATATGTAGACAAAAAGTGATGGGATAGATAGGTTGATATTTTCTACATCAGTTCAAAGGGAAGTTAATGCCAGATCTGTTCACCAGGGGGCGCTATTCAACAAAATAAAAAACAGGGGTATTTGAATTTTCGCGCCTTCTGCGCCAGCGTATCATTTGCCAGTGTCTGACGTCATCATCATTGGAATTCACAGCTAAGGCCAGGAGTCTGCATTCAGCAGTTCAATCGTCTACTTCGAAGGAGTTCAGCACATCTAAACAATGAGACGCTAGGTAAGATCTTTTTTTCATTCTAAGAACCTAATGACGCAATGATTACCAATTAAATGACCCTGGCATTGTGAGTTTCGACAGTTGGATCGCTTGCTCTGCCCTCGGCTCTCACAGTGAATAAGTAATGAGGCGGAAGGCTCGTCACTGGGTTGATTCTGATGACGTCAGAGACCTGTGATCCTCTACCGTAGCGAGAGAACGAAGAATGACCAATTGGCATGACCATGAACCACCACTCGAATCTCGTCGAAGTGCTCATGAAATGTCAGGCAAATTACGACAAAATACCCACAACTCACATTCTTCCCGATATGATGAAAAATCAACGCATGCAACGAAGATGATTTTCAGGTGGCAATTTCTTTGCTGACGTGGGCAAACGTTTTACTTTTTTTAGATTGTTGTGTAGGATGAGGAATCGGCCTAATTCCAGGACTGCCGTGAATTGTGCCGAAGACACGTCTGGCGAAAGTGCGAAGCCTCCCTCCAGTCCTCGGCATATTCCGATTATGAGTTGAGGAAATAGAATAGCAGGTCAAAGTGTAGTGGTTTACCCCAGCTACAATCATCTCTCTTCATACACGGAGATCAACGCGGGCTAACCTTCGATTCACACTCATTTATTTCTGTCCCAATACCGTACACCGGTTGACCAGATCACGCCATCTTTGGTTCTCCCCCGCCCTGCGCATGCGCAGACAGCCCAAATACCGGGAAAAAGCTAAAAGCTAAAAGCTGGATAAACACAGAACCGAAGATGGTTCACAATACACCATTTTTCCTAAACCACGTTTTACACGAATAAAAGATGCTGAACACACAAATATCTAAGCCACAGCTGAGGACAGCTGCCAAAAAGGTCATTACAGTCCAAAAAGTCATTACAGAAAACAATCCTGACTTCAAGCTAGCCACAGGATCAAGTTTTTAGAACATAAGTTTTCAACACTGACAAGTCATACAATTTCTATATGTAAACAATGCACAAATGTAAACACACTGTGTAAAGGGGTGGACTACCCAATACACATAGTAAACAGAAGCGGTACCAAGGCATTATTCTGGCCTTCCTACACCGGTACACGCAGTTCCTCGAATGAAAGAAATCACTTGACTATCCTCAAGTAGACTCGTCGTCATCATAGATTGATCCACAGAATTAGAGAATTTTGAAAAACTTCTGTCACTTATTTAGTTAACCCCCTCCCCCACAAAAATGTCAGAACCGAGGGAGTAGTCCTAGTCACACAATATCAACCGACTCCTTGCTCTAGATCATCAAGTTTGTCGCCGTCCTTCGACTTCTCCACATCACCAGGATTGTCACCGTCCTTCGACTTCTCCACATCACCAGGATTGTCACCTTTCTCCTCCCTTACCAATTTGCGCTCAAGGACATAAGTGTCTGCGAATTTCGCCAGTTCCCGTAAGGAAGAAGACTCCTTCTCTACTAATTCTAACCTCAACGTCTCATCCCAAATCGTTTGGATGAACTGATCCGACACCAATTTCTCGAAAATAGCAGCGGCCTCCGCATTCGATTTCAACTTTTCCGAAGGTTTGAGCCACATACGAAAGTACAACTCCAACCTCGCCGCGAAATCCAGAAACGACTCAGTACCTTTCTTCGTCTCTCTCCTAAACTTTGAACGGTACGCTGACGCCGTCAGCCGGTAACGTAACAAAATCGTTTCTTTCACTTTGTCGTAATCCCTACGTTCCGCAACAGCCAGGGAAAAATAAGCTTTCTGTGCAGGTCCCGTAAGAAACGGCTCTAATGCTGTTGGCCACTCCGCACGATCAACTCCCTTCCTCCGAGCCACGTTCTCAAATGTCATCAGGAAATACAAAATATCATCACCCTCGGCGAGTTTCGGCATGTCCCTCAATGTCGGTCTTGGGGGATTCGGTTTCGGAATCGCCTTAATCATTCCTCCTACAGTCGATAAAAGTGCCTCATTATCGTCCCGTTGCATCCTCGAAAACTGCTCAACCAATTTTCCGATCGCTGCAGTCAAGCCCATACCACTAGCACCCACCGCTGGAGCAGCAGTAGCGCCACCAACCTGATACGTCGGTTCCATCACACTCGGCAGCGCCAGCAGAGCACGAATCCTCGCATCCTTGCTGGCCTCCAACGACGAAATATTGATATTATTCAACGTACACAGTCTGCAAATGTAGTCATCACTAAAACGTTGCAAGTACTGATACCTATTGACAGAGTCCATAATGTCCGCCTTCGAATCCACGTCTTCGTTAACTTGCGATTTCGTATCCATGTCGATGACAACCCGTTCACCACACACAACAAACAGCAACAACACCACCGTCAGCATGCAGATGAACCCTAGCCACGGGAGACTAGAAAAAGAAGAAACCCTACCACGGCTGGGGGTAGCCGGGTAGCCACTGCCTTGGTCAGCAGTGAAACCCACGTTTGGAGCAACGTGACGAAACCCTAGCCACGGGGGACTAGAAACCCTACCACGGCCGGGGGTAGCCGAGTAGTAACCACTGCCTTGGTCAGCAGTGAAACACACGTCAGGGCCGACGTGCATACCGTGCACACGGGGCGTGCACACAGTGTCCGCCATGTCCATGAAGACGACAGCCGGCGGCGTGGATGACAGCGGGGCACTGTCATCAATGGTCTGTATCTCGCTTAAAACAATCCTGTCGGCCCCACGTTGGGCGCCATTTTGTAGTGGTTTACCCCAGCTACAATCATCTCTCTTCATACACGGAGATCAACGCGGGCTAACCTTCGATTCACACTCATTTATTTCTGTCCCAATACCGTACACCGGTTGACCAGATCACGCCATCTTTGGTTCTCCCCCGCCCTGCGCATGCGCAGACAGCCCAAATACCGGGAAAAACACAAGAGAAGTCTAAGCGACTACTACAAAGTCAAACAAGAATAATGGCTATGATGATTTTATAGCTCCCTATTCACCATGGATTAATTCTTGTGAAGGTGTCAATAAGGGACACGGTCTTGATTCGTCACCAAGAACCTCAACATTATAAACCGTCCCACCTAATCCCAAGGGTGGTCTTATAAGCTCTTTATCAATTCACCAAGGAATGAACGTCTACATGTTGTATTAACCCCTTCCCACCCAAGGGGGTCTAATACTAAGGATTGTCTCATTCTACATTAACCCCTTCTTACTGATAATTTCCCAACCAAGGGTGGTCTAATAAAGTACAGTATCTGACATATACTAGTACAGTAGAATCCGCATAAGTCGCCACCGTCTAAGTCGGATTTTTTGTAACTCGTTGATAAAACGAAAGTCCCGATTTTCTGTAACGTCATTTCCATTAAAACAAGAATCCTAAGTCGTCAAACATAAGTCGTCAAATCGCCTAAGTCGTCGCACATTGANGATGACCCACAAAATCAATAGGGTTCCGTGTAGCATGGGTATCTACAATTCCTGAAAATTTCGTGGCCATACGTGGCATATTTTTTGAGTTATCCAGCCGAAACCACAGATTGGCGACAGAGAGAGATCGAGAGAGAGAGAGAGAAATCAAGTGAAACCAATGAAGACCACCACCTTGTGAGGTGGTGGCGGTCTTAATTAGACATACTGTTCTTAAGCAGATTTAGTTGATAGGAGTGCATTTAAATGAATGTTTGGGTCCACTTCATTGAGCTAACACCTTGGCAGAATAGTTAAATCGGCTATTTTTTGAAACAATTTGTGTCGTCTTACAATGCGTACACTCGTTCAGACAGGCAGTCTTACAATGCGTACACTCAGTTTTGCAAATTCCCAATTTTTATAAGTGTTATCGCATATTACGGGTCAATTATTGGTCATATACCTGTATTATAATATCATCTTCAACTATGTATGAGTTTAATTTGGGGTCGATGCCTATTTAGTTGAAAAAAGTACAATTAACTTGTCTCAACACACCTTTCTTGTGTATATTGCTTCACCACAGCATACAACAGCCGATTCATGCCTGTATTACATTATGGTAGAGCTGTCTCTTTGTCTCCACGGTTTTAGTTCCTGCATATGCGCTTTTATTTAAACGATATAGGTCATTGTTCTAAGCTAAAATGTGTCGTCTGCTAGACAGGAAGTTCTTACAATGCGTATCCTCAGATTTGAGTCACCACACTGAAAACACAATAAATAGTGGGTGGTCCTACATAGGCCTTGCAAACAGGGTGCAGCTCAGTTATTGGCCACTTCTGTTGAACAGCCCTCTGTCAATCATGGCTCACTGGAATATTTGGAACTGGTTTTACATCTAAGAGGTTAGAGTATCATCGAGTCATACAAATTTACTCACGGAATGTACAGGCTTCCTGGTCCAGAATTGCTTCCAAGGAATACATCTACTAGAACACGCGGTCATCCATACAAGCTAGTTGTTACGGGGGCAAATACTAATCTTGGATTGAACAAGTTCTCCCGCAGAATATGTACAGATTGGAACAATTTGTCCGAAGGTGTGGTCTGTGCTAATACCATGGACAGTTTTAAGGGAAAGTTAGATGACTTCTGGAGAGAAGAACTCTCCGTTTATGATTACAAGGCATAGTGTCTGTAGTCCAAGCCAGAAGTTCTACTTGTTGACAATAAAAATAGTTTGGTACTTGTGAGATACATGTGATATACTGATGAGACTATGTGTAGTTATTTATCAGTCTGGGTGATCTGTTCGTTTCGGAACTGTGAATATGCTGATTGTAAATAGAACTCATAGTCATTAGTTGATGGAACTCTACTTAGTAGTTACAGGACTATTATATTATGCTTTTAACGGAGTTGTTGTGTCACAAAAGTCGCATACGCCCGAAAATAATAGTTGGATACCGTAAAATTGGGTTACTTGGGACAATTTTTAAGGTTTTTCAGGAATTTCTCCAAAATGGGCATTTTGATTGGAACTGCAGAATACTGGGGAGGAGTAAAGTGAATAAGTATGTTTTCCGTTAGTCCTTTCAAGCAATATTCGTCACGTGACTGCATATTTTATCGCCTCAAAGACTGTCCCATGTTAGGCCCGTTTGGGGTTACTTGGGACAGACACTTACCCTCTACAAAACAGATGGGCAAAAGTAAACTTTATCAGAAAAAATGAACAGCAGCATTTTATGCAATTTGAAAAACAGCATCATGCGCACTATTTGATGACATGCTGTCAGTGAGGTTTGTTGTTTTTACCTTATTATCGTCTGTTTGCATTTTTTCAACAGGGCGATGTTATTTGTTGGATTATGGAGTAGCAAAAGTAAGCAAGGGAAAGATCTTGAAATTTAAAATCTGTTTTCACCTGGGCAAGATGATTTCATTCTCAGTTTGTCACTCTATCTAAAGTCATGAATACTAGTATATCAGTGTCTGTTATGAATTTTATAGCTCAGTCATTTTTTATGTCCACCCCTACATCTATAGGGAAAAATTTTACCAATGCATAAAAGTGCCGGGGTAACTTAGGACATATTTTGTTTTTGATCAAGCGAGGTAACTCTGTGTGATTAACCTCTGTGAGGATGTGATTTGTTCAGCATTTGACATGTTTTACAAAGCAAGAGAACATGAAGAGCAGTTTACCTATAGCTGCAGTCAAAACCAGTCATTCTGTTGTTCTTGTCCCATGTTACCCCATTTTGTCCCAAGTAACCCCACTGTTTGGGAGTACTTTCTAGCTTGGACACTCCCTAAATCTTACCAGATAAAGATTTCTACATCAAAGTGATTCAATGCCTTCAGATATCATTTCCAAGGAACTTTTTCTGCATATTACTAAAGCTGGAACAGAGTTTCACCCAAAATACACTGTGTCCCAAGTTACCCCAGCCCTGTGGAAATCTATAACTTTCCATGGTGACCACTTACATCAACAACAGAAAGGTGCAACAAGTGCACTCCTGCACTGTCCTTCATAGGCCCCACATGATATCTGCCAGGCATGATGTCAGGGTCAATGTGCTGCTCAGCACAAGGAGAAGTTTTTCTCTCACTTGACTTTCTTATTTTGCTGTTTTTCTACTTTGACACGCGGCATTGCTTAGACCAGTCAGTCCTGCGGCGCACAACAGTGCTGGATGTCAAGAACAGCTTGTGTAATTGCAACTATAACCATAAAATAAGAGAAACTGAAGAGCAATTTGCATCTGGCAGTTGTCAAAAAGCGGTCATGTATTTTTGTCCGGCTTGTGTGTGGTAATCGACTCGACGCGACGCGACCACTCGATGACTCGATGGTTGCTAGGGGCGGTATTTGGGCTAAGTACAGTAGTACACTGATCATTACCGGTGCCTTAGAAAATCTGTTGCAGAAATACACCTTCCCACTTTGACTCATTTTACATAAACTTACATCATCTGGTTGATGTGAGCCACTGACCTAATTGCACCTTGCACCCCTCTGGTTATAAGTGGGCCATTCCAGTCCTCTATTAAGTAGGACAGATTTGGCAACATGTGCATCAAGGCAAGGGGAATGCATAATGGTTGCGGCCCAACGCTATTATTCATCGGATTTGAAAATAAGTGTTTTTGATATTAAAGAATTCTGTTAAAGTGCATAACTCTGTAACCCATTTAACCTTGGGGCATCATTACTTGACTTGGCCCATTTTCCCGCGTGACGTATTGTAAGCTGCGTGGCCAGTGCAGAAACACGACGCAGATCGTATATATTCTCGCATTGTCGTAAAACCGTAAAACTGGAGTGTAATGATGGCGACGAAGTTACTTATGTCGGAATCCACAAACTATCTCGAAATGGTAGCAAAGCATGGGTGGATTGTTGGCCAAGGATGGGCGTACCTGGATCAGCGGAGATCGTGCGTCTCAGAAATACGATAAGGCCTAATGCGATAAGCCAACAAATTTATCCCAATTTCACACGATGACAATTTTTCTTTCTTCTAGGCCTATTACCGGTATCATTATCCCTTTTGTTATTTACTAGTGTAATCACTAGGCCTACTTGGCCGATTGGCGCGTTTTGAAGCTTCCCTAGCAACCATCGAGTCATCGAGTGGTCGCGTCGCGTCGAGTCGATTACCACAAGCCTTTTTGTCCCATGTTACCCATGTGTCCCAAGTAACCCCATTTTACGGTACTCAATAAGCTAGAATCGTCCGCGATTCGAAGTTTCAACAACGATGATGATGATGCAGTGGACTAAGCCAGACGTGGTGGCGTAGTACCAAAATCATTGAAAATTAAGGCACTGCATAATGATGGGGGAGGTGTGGTGAGGAGAGTAGTCCATTGAGAAAATGTTCAGAGTGCTCGTTGTCACAATACTTTACAGGCAACAGGCAATGGATAAGACTGTAAAAAGTTATGTGTTTGAGAAGTGCCAAAATCCTTGAATACTAAACCACTTTGGCATCAATAAGTAATTTGAGGTAAACGATATTGGGTCACTTGACTAAAGACTAACAATTGCTTTTACTTCAGATTTGTACAGCATTGCCTAGTGCATTTGTATTGCAAAATTCAAGTAAAAGCATTTACTAAAGTCTTTATTCATATGACGACTTTACTCAGTTTGAGGAACCACCAGTAGTGCAAAATTCAGGATGTGGGAAACGGGAAAAGGAGGGCTGACAAATCAATTTTTCTCCACCAAGTGAACATCTATTTGCATTCTCCACATAACAAAATTGAGTCATGCAATATGAGTGTATTCTAACATTTACAACTTTATACACTATGCATGAATAGTGTCAACAAAATCCTCTTTTTGCTTTGTGGATCATTTCCCCCTCCTTAACTGCTCATATATTCTTTTGCAGACAAGCATTACCATCAATATGGAGAAGTGTGAATAAAATTGGCCCATACATAAAGCTTCCTTAGAGCAAAATAACTTTTTACATTTTTAGCAAAAAATTCTCTTCTCAAAGTCAAATTTATCCCCAAACGACCATGTTGCAATTCAGTTCCAATCAAACTAGACCAAGTATTGTTTTAATACACAATGGTGTACAATGATTTAACTTAAAAAGGCAAATTCAGTCCAGCCCTGCATGCCATAAACATTGTACAATAAAACAGTCAACCCTGACTAAACAAACCCAGCACCACACATATGCTAATTAGGCTTAATTGTGCCTGTTGGTGGGTGCAGAGAGCTGTGGGAGTGCATGTTCCTGGTGAACAGCCTTCATGGCTGACTACACAACAAATTGAGAAGGGTAATTAAGGGTAATTAGGGTTTAGAATAAAACCTCACTTTTCCATAAAGGGGAATTTACCTCATGTTCACGAATGGCTGTAATTTTGTTCATTTTTCTTCTGTTGAAAATGAAGTAACACCTCTGGACCCATATTCATAAAACCCTGCTAGGCTTAGTTGCCTGCTAAATTGCCTAGTTTGTACAGGCCAATGTACACAACTAGCAGCTAACTAAGCTAGCAAGGTGTTACGAATATGGACCCTGGTCTCTTTTCTGTTACGCACGCCTGGTATGTCCATTACGACACTAACTCAACATCAGGGCCCGTTTGCACCAAAGATCGTACGTGCTGTCTTAACGTTAAGAACAAAAATGGGTTGCACATCGATGTCTTGGGACATGTCCCAACTTTCCTGTCCTACGCATTTGGTCTTACGTATGGTGTAAGACAAGTTTGGTGCAACAGAAATAAATTACACAGAAACTGTTGCACCAGCGTATCTTACGACACAGACTTAAAGCGATGTGTCAGCCAAAAAATTTGAATGCAAAAGGGGACGAATCTTTGTTTACAAACACTCATTTCCTGCATTCTGATTGGCTGTGAGGGCAATGTTTACAAACATCATCCTTCTGTTTACAAAACGACTGTCGATTCGCTTTAAGGTATAACGATACGTCTAGTGGGGTGGTGACTTAGATGGTAAGGCTGGGCTCACATGGACGGCAAATCTCAATGCGGTGGGGGTGTTTTCAAAGTTGACTGACCATTCAGCCGGGGCGCCGCGGAATTTTTTCCCAACCGGCATAGATTCCTAACCAGTATGTCCATTACGAAATGCAATTTACGAAGTGAATGGTGGGTTAATGGTTGGGTTAGTGTAAAGGTTAGGGTTAGGGTCAGGGTTAGTGTTGGGAGTAGTATGAGGATAAGGATTAAAATTAGGATTAGGACTAGCTTTTGCTATATAGGTTGGGAAAAAAGTTGGTCGTAATGGATATATCAGTTAGGAAAAAAAGTTCGCGGGCCAGTGGACTTTAAAAACACCGCATTGCGGTTTGCCGTCTACTATGTATTTGCCCAGTCTTATAGTAGACAATCATAGTGACATATTCAGTACAATTTTATTTCTTATTTAATGGAACAATACTTTCCGGCATGTTGTAATACCATAAATTATTCAGAGCCGATTTCACAAAAAAAGGGCGTTTAGCTTAATCACCGTTTTAATTCTTACTTATTCAGGTTGAAGGCCTAGAAAAACATTGTTCTGCTGCCTGTGCGGTGCTGAATCGGCGGCATTTACATCACCGTGGAGAATCGGCAGCCGCCTTTCCGAGTATTTCATTCCGGCAGCAATCCTCTCCGAGTCTTATTTTACACCTCACCGAGTAAAAATGGCGGATGATGTCGCTGATGAGACAGAAAACGCCGACAAAACTGGTGGTTTTATAACTCCTACCTGAGAGTAAGTCTTTTATGATCCCGTGGAGGCTATTTTAATTTGTAGGCCATACTCCATCGTTCGGTAGAAAGTGTATCAGGGTTTTAGCTTGCAATCGGCTGTATGAAGTGAAATTGTTGGGATGGTTGCCGAACTGCGTAAAATCCATTGGCCTGTGCTGTGTCAATCACTTCATCCTCGGACGAAAAGGCCTCTTTTAGTCAACTTTTAGCCTTTTTACCTCGCAGACGCCTTGTTTCTTCCAAGATTAAGACTAAAACATAATTATGATCACGAAGACAGCCATTTTAGTGTTTGTACTTGACTAAAAGAGGCATTTTCGTCGGAGGATGAAGCGATTGACACAGTGGATTTTACGCACGTCGACTACCTTCCCAACAATTCCACTTCATACAGCCGATTGCAAGCTAAAACCCTAATAAACTTTCTACCGAAAGATGGAGTATACAAATTAAAATAGCCTCCTCGGGATCATAAAAAAAAACTTACTCTGAGGTAGGAGTTATAAAATCACCAGTTTTGTCGGCGTTTCAGCAACATCCGCCATTTTTACTCGGTGAGGTGTGACATGCGACTCGGAGAGGGTTGCTGCCGGAACGAAATACTCGAAAAGGCGGCTGCCGATTCTCCACGGTGTACATGCAGGATAGTCACACGCGTTTAACATTCCTGCGTTTATGTCCAGGATGACAGAAGAAACACAGTGCAGAGAATCGCGACGTAACGTCACAGCACGCTCCGTCAGTTCCGCGAATCGCCGAACGTCGGCGCTAGCGCTCGCTGGGCTTCACCATTCACAGTGAACACATGTGCGATTTCATAGAACTTCTACAGCATGGCTGGTAGCTGCTGCCATTCTGTGGTAGAGGATGGAATTAGAAACCAACATGGCTGACAATGAACCAGCCGACGGGGAAAATAATGAAAATAAACGCTTATAAACCGACTTCAATATGATGAAGATGAGCCGAGGTCAACATCGGGAGAATTACTTATAGTACGTTTAAGTCATCTGGAGCTCGATGGGTGGACCTTCGGTTGTCAGGCAGACCTTGGTATTGTTGGTGAAGTCTGGTTATTGACATGCGTTTTATTGACAGGATACTTCCAGCCAATCCCATGCCTGTGCCTGTGTTCAATTTCAAATCAAGGTCTAGTTGTATGTTCAATTTCAAGCCAAGGTTCAGCTGGTTAGAAACCCGGGGTTAGAAAACAATGTGCGTTGGACCGTTTAGAGGAAACCCTAAGTTCATTGTGGTCTGGTTACTAAGGGTTTGATTGACATACGCCCATCGAGCTCCAGATGACTCAAACGTACTGTCCCCTTTGCACGCTAAAAATCGGACGCATAGTGAGTAGTAATGAAAAAAGCCAAACATAGGCAGGTGCTCGACTTGTCTCATGCAGATTTTCAGGCTGCTTCGTACAGGGAGTTATAAAAAATATGCGTCGAAAAATTGACACACGAAATTCTGCAGTATTCTCGGTCATGGCGCATGCTTGTTTGGCCTAATATGGCGGCCATTTCAGTAGGGCGAATGGTAAAATGGATACAGATAGAGTCCAACAGTTAGGGCTGGGGTAGGGTTAGGGTTTAACATGTTAGACAGGAACAGATAGGCCTACGGGACGATAGGAGGCTAGGCCTGGGGGGGGGGGGCGACGTCTATGATAGGCCTCGTGGATTCAGCTAGGCCCTGGTGTCCCGCGCCCTTATCAGGCAACCTTGTAATCAGATACCCTCGTCCCTTATGACATTCACGACCGCGCGCCTAGACCTGGCAAATTAGCTGATGCTAGGCCCTGCCGTCGCAGGCATTAATCAGAAACCCCTGCAGGCCATTAGGGGTTAACATGTTAGACAGGAACAGGTACGGGAGGATAGGAAACTAGGCCTTTAGGCCTGGTGCTGAGAATGTGAGTTGCTGCGCATACGACC
>NMRB01001320.1:118475-128549 GCA_002633025.1 Notospermus geniculatus
GACAGTTATTGCTTGGAATAGCACATGTTCTATTCCTCGCCAGAAATGTCTGCAATCTTTTCGAACAATACGCGGCAGTCCTCAACAATAGACACACGAGCAAATTTTGGACCACCTGCAACAGAGTGTCTGACAATTTTCCATAGGTTTCCATAAGGAAAATTGCGACAGAAAACTTTCAGGTGGAAGGCCGCCTTTAGGGTGGACTTCCACCTGAAAGTTTTCTGTCGCAATTTTCCTTTTGTAAACCTATAGAAAATTGTCAGACACTCTGTTGCGTGATCAATTTCTGTAGCGTGGAAGAGGCCTTTATAGATTATGTCAGCCAGTTATTTTTGTGTCCGACAGTTATTGCTTGGAATAGCACATGTTCTATTCCTCGCCAGAAATGTCTGCAATCTTTTCGAACAATACGCGGCAGTCCTCAACAATAGACCCACGAGCAAATTTTGGAACACCTGCAACAGAGTTTCTGACAATTTTCCATAGATTTCCATAAGGAAAATTGCGACAGAAAACTTTCAGGTGGAAGGCCGCCTTTACTCCCATTGAGTACATTTTACACGTCCTGCATACACATTTACACTTGCAAACTGACAGTCAGCACAACAAGAAGATCTTTTTATCATGTTTATGCACTGCTTAGACCAACATTGCATAAGTGAAATCCCTGAGAGGCAAAAGTACTTGTACCATTACATAATTAGGCCTATTATACCCGTAATGCACTGATTACCCACACAGGGCACAGCTATTCCAATATCTTTATTTTTAAAGATGGCCAAACGATAGCTCTGACCCTCTCTTTAAAATAACGAATACGTTAACCATAACGAGCCTTTCGGGAACAGCGTCGCGTATTCTACGATGGGCTAACGACGCTGTAAGGGATTCGTTACGCTAAAGATGGCTTCGGGAACACCACCCCTGATTAGTTATATCAAACCGTTTGGTTGACTTGCTAGACCTTTTCAATTGGCCTTGGCCTCGCCCTTCTTTGTTAGTGCATTCTAACAATGTTGGCGTATGAAATTTCCGGCCTGCTCCCTGTCCGAATGTGTGTACAATTTTTATTTTCGTAATGCCTGCGTATAGCCTATTTCTCGTTTCATCCTTCTAACTAATGTTTATTTTGTACTGCCCGGTACAATGTTCGTGTACATGTTCGTGTACAGTGTTCGTGTGCATACGAGGCCATGATGCGACTCCTTCGCCGATTGGATTTGGAATACGCTGGCGCCACAACTGACATAGGAAGTCTATTGGGTTTGGAGAGACATTCAAAACATGGCGGACGGGCGTTTGGAACATGGCGGATGGTCACTTGTTTGACATTTAAGCCGCGCGATGGCGCCGCTTATTTTTTAAAACCTCCCGTGCGCTGCTTTTAACGATCTAGTTCAGCTTTAATATCAAAGCTATTGAGTTGAAACTTTCATGTATTAGAAGCATTGCCGTGGAAGAGTATTGAGTGAATTTTCAGTGGGTTATAATGAATAGTTATTGAGAAATAGAAATTTGAAGTTCGGAGATGGGTTGAAACACGAAGCACGACTATAATATTTGCGATTTACGAGCACTTCCGATTACGAGTCGAAATTATTCTGCCACAAAGGTATGGCATTTTACGATTTGCAAACGTCTATCAACGCGTTTTTATCAAGGATGTCTACAGCGGACTGCAATTCATTCTCGTAGTTGAAGCCGGAGTCGAGTCGGAAAACTGTGCAACCTCTGTAAAGGTCAGTTATGTCAGTTATGTCAAAAATTAGCGTGGGCTTATGCACCGGTCAATGAGATGTCTGANATAGGCGATCGGGGCACTCGATGAGGCTTCTCGAGTACATCATTCGAGAAATCGGACACCTCGCACAAAAGTGCGTTTATCGAGAAGACCGTTCAAATTCAACCACATAAACCATATATCAGTATTTAGCTAAGACATTGAGCTTTCCATTGGTGTAATTTATTTTGGCATGAAGCAAACGAGTGAAGAGAAATCATTGAAGAAATTTCGTCCTCCGCACAGAATTGGAGGTCATTTGGAGTAGAGCGTTGTTAAAAACATCGTCATAACTCCATAAATACTTACCTGCATAAAACCAGCAAAACTGAATAGACGAAGAAACTATCAATCTCCAATCTGTGGTAATTTCATACTTCGGCATGGTATTCCAAGTTTTTGTACGCAGTTTGAACAGCAGTAGGTGACGATTCTCGCAGCCATAACCTGGTTCCTTGGATGTCGGACGTGGCGCTGATTGACGATTCTACCAGTCAGCGCCACCGTCGGAGCCCATGGAATCAATAGACAATGGATAAAGGGAAGGAGATTTCTTGAAAATGTGGTGGTGTTTCGGGGTGATTTTCCACCCCTCAGACATGCGTGCATAAAACCACGCTTCGCATGTGGATTCTTCTATGTTATAACAACCCGAATGACCTAAGCAGAGGTTTCAAAATACTATTCCAAGAAAGTGTACGCACTTTGAAGAACGCCTATTTTCGAAAACACAAGGTTGCCTTTCGATCGATAACTCGGTCAAAACTGAACCGATTTCGATGAAATTTTCTGCAACTTTCGTAGAGAAACTTCCATCAACATGTAAACATCACCGCAACTTCAAACTTCTTACTAATCGTGCGTAATTAGTGATTGTTTCATAGCGTCTGCTACGCTTACTTCACTGCCTCGCTTTCGTTCAGTCATTTAGGAGTTAGTACCGCCAAATACCACGGCTAGACGTCGGGGCGCTGTTCAGACCTTTGCGGGTCGACTGATAATATTTGCGATTTACAAGCACTTCCGATTACGAGTCGAAATTATTCTGCCACAAAGTTATGGCATTTTACGATTTGCAAACGTCTATCAACGCGTTTTTATCAAGGATGTCTACAGCGGACTGCAATTCATTCTCGTAGTTGAAGCCGGAGTCGAGTCGGAAAACAGTGCAATCTCTCTGTAAAGGTCAGTTATGTCAGTTTGCGTGCCCGGTAATAGCGTTGTGTAAGCGTGGAGTTTGCGGGGGGTTTGTGAATACCACGCTACGCCAAGTTAGCGATCCCGCAAAGTCCACGCAAACGCTACGCTAACTCCACGCAACGCAAAAATTAGCGTGGGCTTAGTGAATAACCCCCCCCCCCCGGTTGGCATGTTCGATGTGAGAGCAATTAAAGCACCACGGTATTGGCACTTTCTGTCGACAGCCGGCGCCACCGTACCCGTTCTCCAATACTGTAGTTAAAGTAATTGGCCAGAGGGACACACTTTTCAGTAATTACACGTATGTAAGTGTTGTAAGTGATGAACTTTCCAATATGTCCCTATTCAATCACGAAATAAATCAGCCGCTTTCAACGAATCCACTTTTTAAAATGTGTAAATTCGTGCGCCGCCAGAAAAACGGACAACGTTTCTGGACCGGCGTCAGTGGCGTGATGACGTCACACGAGGGCGAGGGCGGTCGACGTCACAGTGGTGGACGTCAGCATTCGTATGAAAAGACAGACGTAGCGATCATCGCTTGTCACTGTAATCAGCTGTTTCTCCGATAAATATGGTTTATAACTGTCGTTGTCTACAGGGTTTTTTAAACGGTCGGAGTTTGGTGTAAGAACTCTGCATGAATTTCCCAGATTTTGCGATTAATATGCCTGGAAGTGGTTTGTTGGACGGAGCATTGCTGACTGGTCATGTAGGCCCTAATTAATTGTAAAACATGCCCAACATGCTGCGGGTCCGGGTGGGCCAAATGAAATTACAAAATCATGAAATTCACAGGGCACTTGACTGACGTCGTATACGCGATACAATACATTTCATGTGCGCATTGCGAGTTTGGCTCTGCACCCTGTCCCGATCCGACTTTTAGAAAGTGAACGTAGGCCCACCTAGGCCTAATTGCCAACAGTTACAAGCGAACGCCCAATGAGGTCCGAGTCGGTCCATATATAGCTAAGCTGTTAATTTTGGCCTTGGCATGACGGGGGGCTGTCAACTAAAAACGTAACACACCAATATTCCAAATCATGAAGCCACCGTTCAAAGTCCGCCACGTCGAAGTCCATTTCGCCCTCGGGCTCGGAGTCATGAGAGCCGTAGGCCTATTCAGGCTCAAATTGGTATGGTTGAAAACGAAATTCGCGCCTCCAGATTCTTCAAACTCATGTACTGGTATGTCAATGAGGTCTTCAGTTGATGATGAAGGGTTGGAAGGCAGATGGATCAGATGATATTTCTGCTTCCAAATGTGGCACGAAATTATTGCCAGCCGTGATGATGTAAAGCACGTGACGGTGGTCGAGGGTCAATGACGATGACGTCGCCCTCGTGTGACGTCATTGACGTTCTTGGGGACTCGCGCAAATGAGAAGTTTTTTTTCGAGGCGGTCTTTTTAAAAACGCTTCATTTTCGAAATTTGTCGGTGTTGAGGACTTTTTTGGTCTAATGTGTCACATTTACTGATAAATACGTAAGATAAATCGGAGAAAATACGCCTCTGGCCAATTACTTTAAGCCTTTCGCCCCAGTGTTGGAGAATGTATGATTACAGTCTCGGTCACCCAGCCGCTGGGGATCGAACAAGTTTGTGTAGCAGTACTGCAGAACGAAACGGCTGGCTGCGCGAGACTAGTTGCATGCGGTAGTTTACCAAGTCGTTAATAGAGGTCTCCCCCTTAACGTGGGTACGTGTAACGCAGGATTGGGAAGCAATACTGTGGTCCTTTAAGCGTCATGAATCCCTGACAGCAATTAACTGTGATCATGGCATAACAAAATCTCGTCGAGCCCGTGATTTCACGAGATATGGAGGAGGTGGGAAGGGTGTGTGACTGTACGGGCATGCGTGGTCACTTCGGTAGAATTTAGTGGCGAGCTGAAGCTAACGAAGGTTCACTGAATCGGGGCGGATCCAGGAAGGGCAAAGGAAAAGATCGAGCCGAGAAATGTTAATTTCCATAAGAGTTTTTGGCTGCCTTCACTCGATGACAGCACCCATAGGCCCCTAGTCTTGCGCAGCCAGACCCTCGGTATCTCCACCGAGGATCTCATGAGGAATATATTGCCTTAGAGAAAGTCAAAAACTCAACCCCACCACAGTCAGGTGGCCGCGGCCCGGATTTGACGTCAAATCCAGGTACGTCGTGACGTCCTTGCATATCATTAGTGACCTCATTAGCGGGCGAATTTTGCGCGATTTACCAATCTTCGGAAATACGCCCAGAACTCTCATTCAATCAAATTCAATGATCTGAACCGATCGGATTCCATGAGATTGATATCTAATAGACATATCCACGCAAAGATTATGTTTATTAACGAAGTTTCTTTTGAGTAGTGAGACATTAGTTGACCGACCACCAAGAAAAATCAGCACTTTTTGGGGCAGGATCGCCCCGTTCAAAATCAAATATTTCCTCTAATACGCGACAGTCACCGAGATAACACTTGATAATTGTCAAGACAAATTTACTCAATAAATTAGTACTATTAAAACCATGATACACTTAGCGAACAATTTTAGTAATACTTTTTAAGAGCGCGATTTCAGATCTCGCTTCACGGATTCCGCTCCGGAAGTACCCGAATCGTCGCAAAGGCGAAAATCAACAGGAATCAAAATGGCTGCCTCCTGTGTGGTCGATCGAAAATTGCCAAATATTTTCCCAAATTTCTCGGACTGATGAGTATGAATGACCTCCTAGAGTAGTTAGGAGTGTGCGGTACGATTTAATTGTCAGATTGAACCCACGTCAGTAACACTGGTATGACGGATGCCGACGTTATTTGTGGTTTTCTGGCAACTTCATGCAGTATACAAAAAAATACACTGCTGTACATGTATCTACAGCGCATCACAGTACATTGTAACACTCTCATTTTTACAGCTGTTGTTGACTTCTAATCTTCGTCTCCAATTTCTGTATATTTGCCTGTAGGGTGCTGGTATTTTGTGTAGGCCGACACAGTCTATCAATGCCTATTATGTTTTTTTAGTCACTCTGTGGCTAGGTGTCCTCGACCAAAATATGTGTGGTCTCCTTCCTTGCCATTTGTGGAAGTGTACGCCTAGTAGTATGTCTCTTTTGTGAAACTGAGACTTTTAAATTTCTCAAAATACATATTTTCTAATATTCAGGCTTGATTAATGATGAAAGTGCAGATTGCACCTGCTGCAATGTCAGATTCAGGATTTATAACTGGCGCTCACCATTTGATCCCTACCGCATACCATCGGACTACATGAATTAACTGCAACAGAATGAAAGTTCTGTCATATGTTCCATGAATTGAGCACAGGCCGCCTGAGTTTTCTCTAAAATTAGGGTAAAATAGTAATAGTCCTACTATAATATATATTTATTTATACATCCTAGTAGGAGGACTATTACTACATTTTACCCTAATTTGTGACTCGAGGGGGCTGTGAATTGAGCCTAGTGGATATTAGTATCTGAATGTGTATTGGAAATGAGAAAATTCGTCATGAACTCAACGCCTTGAAAAGACATTTGGGCAAACCCCAACCATTAGCTCCATTGACAGTCACTCTAGAAATTCTTCTGACACCAATAGATTCACAGTGCTGTGCTCAACAAATTAGTGCCTGGGACTGTCAGAAAAAGTTGGGGCAAGCTCAAAGTCATTGAGCACTTGTCCGTGGGCAAGTACCAAAATAAAACATACCTCTCAACTGAATATAGAAATTAAACCATCTGGCAAGTGACATTTTGGTCCGGGCAAGCAGAAATTTTAAAGGGCGACTCCACTCATTGAAAATTCTTGAATTTTTATCAGTTCATGTAGACTGTTGACATGAATAGACGATATCAGTCCAAAAGAGCGCAGCACCTGACGGTAACTACAGCGTCACGACGTCCCGTACTCATTCCATGACATCTTGACTTGAGACGGCGTCATGATCGCTGAAACAAGTGGAGGTTTTTCGAGTGACGTAATGGCGTTCAGAATGGGGCACGGGACGTCGTGACGCTGAAGGCCTAGCCAGCAACCCGTCAGGTGCTGCGCCCTATTGGAGTGATAGAGTCTATTGTGATGTCACTAGTTTCAATAGGCTTACGACCTTTGTAGTGAATGAGCTAATACTGTGACTGCCTAGACTATTGGTTTTACAGACAGTACCTTCATAAAAATGAATTGACATCATGCATGATATGCAATGGTCCACTTGGGATCCAATTAAAATACTTAAAATGATGATTTTGCTGATTTAAAAAAAATATGACGTGTTGCAGATGTCAATGAATTTGAATGTATTAACAATGTTTCAAAATTTCACACAAGGAGTGGTCTCCCTTTAACTTAGCAGTTGCCCCTGGGCGAATGAGCAAAAATATGATTTGTTGAGTACTGTATCTTCTTCCTGTAATTTTTCATGAGATTTCCAGATTTCATGATGAGATTTCCAGATTGCATAAGATTGCACTCATTTGTATATGAATGGTAGTGAAAATGTTAGGCTTTTTCATGCTATCCAAAAGAAATTTCCAAACTGCAGCATTTTCGAAATTTCTTTGGACCACATGAAAATGCCGTTGAACTGTGTGAGTCTGACTGCATACATAAAATCGAATAATTATCTATGGTATCCTTTTAGAGCACGAGTCCGAGAGCATTGTCAGTCTTGATTTCATGCATGTCGCAATAAATTCAAATTCTGAAAGTGCATTTAACTTTGTTGTAATTGTTCATTTTGTCCTCAACATTCACATAGAAACAACTTGCGATATTCAGGGTCAGAATGCATACTAATATTACCTAAGTTTAGGTATGAATTAGTTGCTAAAAGTATGGAAAGAACCCTCAGGTTACCAATCATGTACACTTCCCATAGTTTTAGCTGCTAATTTACTCCAGATAACTTCACGATTGAACTCTTGCATAATGTGGGAAGAAATGCTTTTAAGGGACTGGATCTTCAAAGTCTTGATGATGAGGATGATAAAAGGGAGACAAATTCCTAGTGCAATGAATATGGACAAATGTTGAAAAAAGCTGAAGTATCTCTACCTGTCCCCAATTTCCTTTCACTAGGAATGCCTTTTCCTATTCCTAGGCCTAGTTGGGTGGATATTGGACAGCTAGAGTGTAATAGTCTTGGGCAGCAGGGAATAATTTTCATGGTTGGCTTCCCAGAATGATGACCACACCCCTAGCATGGCAATGCCGACTGACCAAACCAAGCATGCAAAGTCCAGGCTATCTGATCAGGGAATGGCCAGAGCAGGCACCGACTTGTAACAAATAATCAGCCAATAACAGTACAGAAGTATATAGGCCGAGAGCCACGTCATGCAATCAGAAAGGGCCAAGGAAGCCCATGGGCCATGAGGAGGCCTGCAGCCAGCAAGTTTTGGCTGCCTCATTTCCTTCCTAAAAATCCTAAAAATAAGTTGACAACAAATTCAAACATATGCAGTATATCACCAGTAGGCCTTAAATGTGACCTGGCCTTTATTTACCATGAAAAAGTACAGATCAACAGAAAAATTGGAAGAAATCTGAGCCCTCCAGTGAAAATGACAGCCCATTGATTTCAATGCATTGACGTCTCTATGTGCGTGCACGTACATTCTCATGACGCGGCGTCATGACGCATGTAAACAATCTGGAGTGGGCCCGATTTCCCATCTTGCCCTGACAAGTGTTCCTGTCACTCCTACTCTCGCTCAATCCACCCTTGCCTGATACTACCCACATTTCCACTCTCACTGCCACCCGGAAGACGAGTGGCCAATCAGAGCTCTCTCTGAGCTATTACCTTGCCTCCAGGAACTGAGCAATGAACGAAGTACAGGAAATACGTAGTGTATGTAACCGAATACACCTAGGCTCGAGGTGAATCAACAGAGCAAACATGGCGGCTTCAGAACTTCGATATGTCGCTTGGAGTCAGAAATTTGTGGAAAATACAACGTTTCGTCGCTAGCTTCACATCAGAAGGATACTATTCATGTGTTTGGATCAGGGAAGGACTTGTTTGTGTCAACTATGACCGGGAAAGGGATGTCATTCATGTTTTACTTGGCTTCAACTTTGCTCAATTGCGTCGAAGTTCAGATGTCACTGTGGACTACTAATGTATGCGAGGACTTTTCTGATTCGCTCTCAAGTTGGCTCTTCTGTCTATCGATGTTCGTCGCGATTTAACAAACAATTATTGTTTTTTGACGAATTATGCTGTAAAATGAAGGATTTTGATAAGTAATAAAGAACACAGGTATGCTTAACGTTGAATATGTTTTTGGGTGAAATATTTTGCTCTGGATTATTTTTGATGACAGCAGTGGGGGTGAGTCTAGTGAACGGCACAATCTGCTGGGAGTGGAATTCAGTAGGGAAAATGTCAAGGGTGAAGAGAGCGTAGTCGGAGGGCGAAGTGACCGTAGGCCTTGATATGTCAAGATGCGATTTCCCGGCAAAAATAGCACCAAATCAAAGTCAATTTGAGAAATGGAAACAACCGCTCCCATCGCAATTCCAATTTAAACCGATGTGTGTGTCCCTCATCTTCTGATTTTTGACCAATTCAGTTTCACAGCGCGGCCAAACCTCCCGAGATTGCACATTTGCCGTAGTTCCGAAAATCGCCACACTGCAAGGAAGGCGCCTTAACCGGACGTAGGCCTAGACGCTGCAGGGCGCAGAATCTGGCGGGTGTGGTGGTGGTGGTGGTGGTGGTGGTGGTGGGGAGGGGGGGTATGTAATTAATGTGTGGGTGGGCGCTCTAGGCCTAGCTCGTTTACCAAGCCTTGGCGCCGAGGTGATGTAATCAGGGAGGGTATCTGATTACAAGGGTATCTGAATGGGCCGTTGGAAAGCAGGGCCTAGCTCATTTACCAAGTCTAGACGCTGCCGTGATCTAAGCAGGGATGGGTGTCTGATGCACGCGCCACTGGCGGCCAATGGGGGCCGCTGGCAAAAGATTGAAGTCACCGGGGTCATTGCTTAAGGAGGTTCTCCCTTCCATTCTCCCATATTTGGTTGAGATGATAAATGACTCAATGTCCTCTGGTGTGTTTCCTGATGAGATGAAGCTGGCCGTGATTAC
>NMRB01001320.1:129657-145892 GCA_002633025.1 Notospermus geniculatus
GTATTAAAACTGATGGTATCTCTTTAATCCGATGACAGCGAGTGTAATAATTGGCCAAATATGAAACACTAGGTAGACTGGAATTATTCGAAGCAAGCACAGGAGAAAACCATGCTAAGTTGACTGATTTCAGGTCTCGCTGCACCACTGTATACAACCGCCGGGTCAATCTCGTCACGGCACTGGCTGGCGAGCAAGCTCTGCCGCTTCAGTGAGTAAATTGGCTCTGGTGACCAAGCTAGAACATCTCTGTGACTGAATTTTCGCATGTTGGAAGGGAGAATAGTACTGCACAGTACTGTATATATATATCGCATGGCGTTGATGCCGTATTTTGACCGGGAAGTCGGACACGAAGAGGAACGAGGGTAACTCCTCAAAAGACGACTGACGAGGGCAATTCACAGATGTGGGCAACTTCGTAAAACCTGTTTCGTTGTATTTGAGGCTAGATAAACTGGTATCCTCCCGTAGGCCTACCTCTTCCTGTCCAACATGTTAACCCCTGATGGCCTAGGTCTAGTTACCTATCCTCCCGTATAGGCCTACCTGTTCCTGTCTAACATGTTAAACCCTGACGGCCTATGAGCTAGGCCCTTGCCCGGCATCCCACTCATTTATCATATATCCCTGTACCCCTGCCAGATGCAACGGCCCTGTTGCTCCTACGTGTGCAGCACATCATGTGCAGTCACCTGAAAAATAGGATGTCATTTTTTCACCCTTGTTTTAAATTTTTTGCAATGCATTGCAATGCCACACCAGGCTGACACAGAGCTTCTAAAGAGCCCCAACTAAGACCTGTTCTTTTTCGTTTTTCCAATTAATACTGCAAACCCGTCATTTTAAGGAAGAGTTTGCCGACTAAAGTAATACTTCCTATCCCAAAATGGGCCTGATTTGGCGCTCATTTTCGCCAAATGTGGCCAATAAAATCGTGAAAATTACTGAAAAATCGACCAGGAGGCCATGTTCGCAACATCAGATTAGTTCTTATCCCTGTCAACAAGCGTTGAGACGGCAGCATGGCACGGAATTTCACTTGAGATTGGACCCTGGCGGAATCTGAGCTGAGACAGGTGGCGACGCCACAGGTCAAACAGCAGAACTGAGCTTACTGTGTGTGCCGAATTCACCTGTGTCGCAGCGCTGTGTTTGTAATCATTAGCGAACAATTTTAGTGATACTTTTGTGTGGAGGCCGTCGGATCAACAGCGCTGATAATGGCGTCGCAGAAAAAAACGGCCTAGAACGGTCGATTTTCAACGCAATCCGATCAAACAAACACCGATTTAATCATTGCTAAACACTCTACTTCTCCATGTTAATTACAGCAAACTTTCCAGGGATGCTGACGAGTAAAAAGGGTTTTTTTGACGAGGCTGTAAACGGCGGGAGTTAGTATTTCAGACCACTGATAGGTGGCTAAAACCAATTAGCGAACCAATTAGATACATGGATAAGGCTTTTGGTGGCGCTCGCGTCGCCCTCGGCCCGCGGCCATCTGACTGACCATGTAGAGGATAAATGTACAGAGCTTGGGGTTGAGATTTCATCAGCCAAGGTACAATTTGTTATTGAACAAGCAGGGCCAATGCTAGATTTCTAGAATTGATCCTGCTGGTTCAAAAACAAATTGTACCTTGGCTGATGAAATCCCAGCCCCAAGCTCTGTACATTTTTCCTGTACATTGTGGGGTTGAGTTTTTGACTTTCTCTCAGGCAATATATTCCTCATGCTGGCTGCAACGTCTAAAAATTGTGTGATGCCGCGTTGCGCACGGTTGCGTCAGTCACGTGATCTTGTAATAGAGCGCCGCCATTTTGTAATCATGTGACCCCGATAGTATAAGATAATATGGGCAATCAGTATGGCTGTAACATGTGGATTCAGAATCGGCCAATCAGCGTTGATACCAGCGGTATGGGTCGGTATCCTCGTAACAAAGTTGGCAACGTTGGTCTCAGTCTCTGTCATGTCTGCAATGCTGCGCAGTTCCCGCATGCGTATACAGAGACTCAGGCGTCGTAAGGCCTGCCAGCGCCCCCATCCTCTCTGCCAATTCTGGATCCGGTAAATTCAGAATGTATGCCACTCAAGCAGATAAATTGCGTGAGGGAGGCATCGTGTTCTGAAGAATACCTTCTCCAAAATAGTAGTACATGTGGTACATGTAGGCCTATCACCAAATGCGATGTTATGTAGGAAATATCTTACGATATTATTCTGACTTGCGTCTGCACGGGTACCTGGCAATGGGAGATGCCACATGTTGGCCTGGGTATTCGAAAAAGCTGGATGACTGGATGACTGGATTTACTGGATTGTGTGTCATTGCTCGCCGCCGCCTGAACTAGATTATTAAAGCTGAACTACGTGAATAAAAACGGGAGATTCCAGCTTGAAAAAAGATCACCACGCCACCGTGGTGGTTGAGAAAGAGAAATAGAAACGGCCATAAGGTACTTAAGTACCTCCAGAACATGATAGACTACCAGCCTATTTTGGTGGCGCCACTGTATTTACCTTGGGTCTGTCAGTGGGTAACATCCACAGATGGTGTCCACTGACGGTGCAGTTCTAAGGCAGTAGGTTCTTTTTGGACTAGAGTAGAAAATCAGTCACTAATCATCTCTCGTTGAAATTTATGGTATAGTTCAAGCAACATTTCCGCATTCAAAAACAATACAACGCTCATCTGACGTTCATCAACGTCAGTAGGTATCATTACATACAAGTTGAGGATAATTCTTATTTTATTTCTTTGGCCATAATTATTGAAATCGTTTAAATATTCTTTCTACAAATATATACACATCACGCGAGTCATGTACATGTACGTATTGTTGCTCATATCTTGTACAATACGTTTCTGCGAAAATGTGTATATTCGAACAACAAGACTATGGCAAAAGATTGAAAGCCTGAGATTGAATACATTGGCGCCACTAAACAGGCCGGTAGTCTATCATGTTCTGGAGGTACATGTACTTCAAAGGGCGTTTGCGGTCCAGGGGCCTGTTTCGTAAAGTGACTTTAAGCTAATGGTACCATTAACTCAATGCATTTTCCATTACCATAAGCTTAAAGGCCCTTTATGAAACAGGCCCCTTGGCCCGTATGCATAAGGCCCCGATTACATAGAGCTATACGCTATTCGGTATTCGGTATACGGTCAAAAATTGGACATGCACAATACGAATAAAAAGCGAATATCGTGCCCTCAGAATAGTTTAGTCTGATGTAAACCACTCATTGAAATAACTTTGCTCGATTCAAACTATACGCGTACCCTACGAAACGTGCCTAGAATACCGAATAGCGTATAGCTCTATGTAATCGGGGCCTTAGGCTTGCTTCACATAGAAGTATACGGTATACGAAAACGCCGGTTAACAAAGGCTTCAAATGGATTCATGACCGTGAAGCCATTCTTAACCGGCGTTTTCGCAGGCTCTCCCGTATACTAGTACTTAGAGCTTATTAGAGCTCTACCGCGTAGGTAATGTTGTGGTATAAGTAATGTAATGTTATGGTAGGCCTATAAGTTATACCTGGAATAAGCTCTACATACATGCACCTTTATGCATACGGGCTCAGTAGACCACCATACTGCGGCGCTGTGGTGTTTTTGCTCATGCAGTTCAGCTTTAATGAATTGGTTCTGGCGGCAGTGAGCAATGACGCACAATCCAGTAAATCCAGTCATCCAGTCATCCAGGTTTTTCGAATACCCTTGCCACCCAATTTACCTTCATCTCGATCAGTTAATATTTCATTTCCTTATTGGGAAAGAGTGCATGAAATGTGTTGATTTTACAGAGTCCTGCACTAAAATAATCTCAATACAAACCCTTTGCCGCCGTCGTATGTGGTCCAATGCGGTCCAATGTGGATTCGGGACCATTTTAAATTCACATTGGACTGTATTGGGTAGCGTTTACACGCAAGAGTTTTGAACCACAATCGGCTTCGATCAGATCGTATGCGGGTTTTTGCCTGTCGTCTAAACGGCTCTAATAACCTACTGAACGACTATTGTTGTCATGTTTGGTATCAAACTAAGTCTAAAAGTGTAGGTTTGAACTGACCTACTTCCATCACTTACTGACCTACTTAAAGACCAGTTGAGCGAAGTTACTCATGTTCGATATCAAACTAAAGCTTATAAAGTGTGGGTTTGAACTGACCTACTTCCCTGACCTAGTGACCTACTTAAAGACCAGTTGAGCGAAGGTAGTCATGTTTGGTATCAAATTAAAGCTAATGACATGTAGGTTTCAACTGACCTACTGACCTACTCCCATGGCCTACTGAAGTACTTAAAGCCATTGGAATTGACGTAGTCATATTTGGTGTCCAACTAAAATTGCTGACTACTAGTCTGTAGGGCTACATGTAGGTATACTATTACGTGTGCTACATTTTCAACATGTACATTCACACATTACTTATAGTAAATAACTAGAGACGAATCTTCGCCATCAGCTGATGGCTCTAGTATATTCTTGATATTACCCAATACCATGGAGAATTAACACATGAAGGAACAAAAAAATATGTTGGGAAAATTTGTGAGAAACGTGTTTTTCAATTGCGCGTACAATTCCTGTACAGTTACGTATGTACACTCATGGCCAAAAATAAATGGACAGCAGTTTATCTTGAATATCCCCAAACCAATGGGGTAGAGAAAATTGGTCCCAACATAATATAGTAGTAAATTGTTCTGGCTATCTAATGGTATCAGCGTCGAAAAATTCCGCTAAAAGCCGCATTTGACAGAAGGAATTTTGTAAAGGCATGTTTTTTGCTTCTTTTTTATTTGCACGATTTCATTCAAAATTTTTATATCACCGTGTTCTACTCATCCAGCCTTTCATAATATATCCTATTTTTTCAACTATTCTGTGTAGAAATGTGATTTTGTGGCACTTTTATCAAAATTATGTTGCACATGCTTGCAACACCTTTGACAGAGACCCTTCAACCAATGGTCATGCTGGTAGATAAAAATCAATGGCCATTGAATAGTTTGCGGGATTGACGGTGTGCCAACAGGCTGTGAATTGGTCCACTACCAGGAATCCAATGAATTGACGCAGCCTGTTATGGAAATTGACCCTGCAGGACAAACACGACCTTCATCCAAGACTGGGTTTCTTTACTCATTGTGAACGATGAGTGATAGCACTTATTCACCACCACAACTCACAATTGTGTAGAGGCCTGTGTCAAAGGTGTTGCACGGGTGGCCAAAAGTATTTTCATAAAAGTGCCTCAAAATCACATTTCTGCACAGAATAGTTGGAATTTTATGATGTACATGTATTATGAAAGGTTTCGATGAGTAGAACACAGTGATATAAAAACTTTTAAATGAAATCATGCAAATACAAAAGTAGCAAGGTACAAGGTACAAAAGGCACAAAATTGACACACAAAATGATAATAAACAAGAAGTCAATCTCCAGAATTCACGAATTTTCGACCCCAACCGGGGTCTTTTTCAAGTGGAACTTTACAATCTGAAACTCTAGAAAAGACTGAGCTGAAACCCGAATGTAGAACTACATAAATCTGTGTAGACAGGACAAACAAGCAATTAAGGAAAGAATAGCGACCAAGCCCCACGGGTGGCCGCTGGACAATTAAGAAGAAGCTATTTTAGCTGAAAGAAAAGGTTGAATAACTGCAGGGTTGCTCAGCCTGACCAAAAGCAGAGTGCAGGTAACTGGCGCAGAGCTTCATTTGGCTGAAAGAAAGTTTATAAATTAATAAGACATGTGTAATACATAACAAGCACAAAGCGAAAAGATGCACAAAGGTCAACACAAAGTAAAGGAATATAAAGGAAGTCAACTTCCAGATTTGTAGGAAAAAAACCCATAATGGATAATGCAAATCACTGAGCAATGAAAAGAACGAGGAGGATTAGAGCAAAAAAGGGGGGAAGGGGAGGGCAAAAACAAGGCCTAGACCAAGAGGGGGAGCCACGTGCCCTCCGCAACTGGAAAACCAAAACGAAATAGGCCTACCAGGGTGAGAGAAAAGGAAGGAACAGAAAAGGGCCATTTTCTTTAATTTCATGGGATTTTTTGCTGATTTTGAAGAACTGCATACCCTCAAAAATATTTCTGGCAGAAACCCTGCATTTCTATACGTGACAGCGCTTGCGTCAAAAATTTTGTCGCACGTTGTTCATACTTCAGCGTCACCAACAATGTCGCGCGAGGAGTCGTCTCGTGACGTTCGTTTGCGCGTCAATGTCGTACGACTGTCGCCCGACAACTTGTCGCCGAAGTATGAATCCGCCTTAAGGCTTTCGAAAAGTTTCTCGATAAGATAGTTCAAGTGAATGGGTGGGCGCCGACATCGATTCGCACAGGGTGGTCCAAAAATGAGGCTTTTTTCTTATAAAGGGACTTCATTATTTGTGACCCGCTCCATCAAAACCAGTCGTTTGAGGCACAGGGTAAAGGGTTAAGGAACGCCCGCTGACAGTGGAAGAAATAGACTTGGTAGCAACTCCATAATGGGTAGACAAGGATGACATGAAACGACAGGCAATCGCTTTACCAGTCACCGCTCAGCGACATCCGAGTAGAAACAGCAATCTTCTAAAGGCCCCGTCTACACGATCAAACATTTGTTCAAAACATCATGATCGTGTAGACCGTTTTCCCAACAAACGTGTGAACAGCAATCATCCAACATGTATGATGATGTTCAAATTTTAAGGCCCGTCTACACGATCATACATTTGTTGAAAACATCGTCATACATTTGTATGATGATGTTCATGGACAGATGTATGATCGTGTGCAGGCGCGGATCCAGGATTTGACGAAAGGGGGGGCGCAGATATCGGCAGCGGCGAAGCCGCTGCCGCACGCGCCGTAGGCGCGTTTTCAGCGGGGGGTCTGGGGGGCCTCCCCCAGAAAATTTTGAAATCTAGAAGCCCTGAAATGCGATTTCCCGGCATTTCGGAACGCAAATCTAGGTCCCGTCGATGCTTGGAAAAGCCCGTTGTGAATGGCATAAAACCAACGAAAATTGCAAATATAATTAATACTATTGACTGGGCTAAGGGATAATCACTTCCCAAAATCTGAGTGACATACATACTTTTAAAAGAAGCATCAACACAATTAACCGGAATGTAACTGTCTTAAATAAAAGAAGCATTAAGCCCCGAGGCAGGGCCGTACCTAGCCGTTCTTTGCTGGGGGGGGGGCATTTTAACGAGATGAGCTCAACGGACGTGGGACTCGCCTTCCGGTGCCGAAGGGGCCGGTTTCGCGGGGGGTCTGACCTCCCCCAGAAAATTTTGAAAATTAGAAGCTCTGAGATGCGATTTGAGGTCAAGTTCCTGCACTCTGAGTCACGAACAATAATGAAAAACTTTTTTTGCACAGTTTGCCTGGTGGCGCATTTGCCCCCACCCCCACCCCGTCCCTATGCTGGCTATGGGCCTGCGAGAACAAATTAATATCCCGTAATTCAGTCAGTTTTGATGTAATAGTACACTAAAATAATGCAGAGTTCAGTAGTGGCGCCAAACTACTTAGCTCTTTTAGGACCCCGCCGGAACCTGTCGCCGTAGGAGCTAAAATTCAGTTACTGGAAAAACACCGGTCTGCGAAATTAAGAGGGGGTGTGCCCCACAAATCCGCGCTTGGGGTATATAGCGGCGTGTGTTTCTNGATTCATAATTTCACAAGGGGCCTATTACTCCATGTCAGTCGCTCCTTTTGTGGTTGAGAGGCTAATGAATATTCACCACTGGGTAATGCTAAAACTCTGTGTCTTGAGTGCCTGGAACGAATGGCAAGAACTGGGAAAACCGTTTTACAAAATCATCTGTAACTTTGCTTTAAATGGGAATTTTAGCATTCCGAAAATTTTCATGTGTCAAGAAACAGATTGGCTTCAAAACAGTGCCAGTTTCAATCCGAACAAGTGATTATTAAAAAAAACATGATATTTTGGCCAAATTTCAAACTTTTGCCAAAAACACAGTTGTGTAATGATTTCAAGTTTTATGGTCTTAAAAGGTGTCGCAGTGGCCCTAGTTTATGCGTATGAAAAGAAAAAGTGGCTATGAAAAATATTCATGGAGATATGCCGGAAAGTTAGCTGGGCATTTATTTTTGACTAAGGGTGTACGTGTACTTGTAACTGCCGTATAACAGTGTCTTGTCGCATATTTTTTAATTTTTGTTTAGCCTGAATGACAAGACGTATTTGTTTCAATGATAAGATGTCTCTTTTCCGAGGATGACAAGTTGAAAACTTGTCAATTGACAAGATAGACCGTGTCAATTTAAGCATATGGCTGTGAACGAGTGCCAGCTTGTCAGTACGAGAAGGATTTTTTTAGAGTGTTGTATTTTCCACAAATTTCTGACTCCAAGCGACAGATCGAAGTTCTGAAGCCGCCATGTTTGCTCTGTTGAATCACCTCGAGCCCAGGTGTATCCGGTTACATACACTACGTATTTCGTGTACTTCGTTCATTGCTCAGTTTCTGGAGGCGAGGTAATAGCTCAGAGAGAGCTCTGATTGGCCACTCTTTATCTCGGTGGCAATGAGAGCAGAAATGTGGGTATAGTATCAGGCAAGGGTGTATATTGAGCGAGAGTAGGAGTGATAGGAACACTTGTCAGGGCAAGATGGTCTACACAATGCAGCTAAAAATTTGAACATCATCATACATGTTGGATGCTATTCAAGTTTGTTGGGAACAATCCACACAATCATACATTTGTCCATGAACGTCATCATACAAATGTATGATGATGTTTTGAACAAATGTGTGATCGTGTAGACGGGCCTTAAGACTGTGATATTCAAGTAGGAGAATCTTGTTTACTTGATTTTTCCACAAATTGCCCTCTTCCAAACCAGTGGAATTCTACAGGGTGGGCCAGAGAAAGTGTCCCTCGAACAATAGGGAAACAGTAGAAATGCTATCGTTCGAGGGACACTTTCTCTGGCCCGGCCTGTAAGTAATTCTCATGTTAGGAAATGTCACCGTTAGACTAGCATTCAGGTTTTAATGTACATTTTCAGTGTAAACGGTAGTGTTAACGCTAGGGATCGTGCTGTCGGAGCCAATGTTGACATTTTTGGAGCCACCCTGTATAAAACCGCGGTCGCAAGTCCTTCTCACCCAATGATATATGTTTCAAATCCAGATTACGTGTCGACTTCACGACCCGGCAATCAACAGAGCGAAGTTCCTCCACACTGTAAAAAATGGAATAGTCCCCGCGGGTAAATTTTACCAATGCCATCGGCAATTTCGATTTTACCACAGAAAAGGGTAATATTTGCTCAAAAGCGCCGGAGAATATTACCTATCCGTGGGTATTCTGTATTCTCAGGCGCCTTCCTTATTATTGGAGGTAATGTTTACCTGGAACCGTGTAAAACTGGGGTCAAGCTTACTACCTATATTCCCGTAGGTAAATGGGTAAGCAAATATTACCCTTTTCTGTGGTAAAATCGAAATTGCCGATGGCATTGGTAAAATTTACCCGCGGGGACTATTCCATTTTTTACAGTGCAGACATTCACAGAGAACCCGGTGTAGCGTAAGCGAGTGTACCCATTATTGAGTGACCGGAGGACATTCATTTACAGTTTGGGGCTATAAACGAGTGCCCGTCGGGCAAACGTTTATAGCGCCAAACTGTAAATGCGGGCCCTATATGGGCAACCATTTACAACGAACGACGTATAAATGGCTGTCCCCTGGTAAAGTAAAATAACGGAGAAAACGAACGGCGAATTTTTGTGTTTGGTCGCGGTGTATGTCTCTCTGTCTGTCAGCCGTTGTGTCGCTGTCTGTCTACCCAGGCTGTCACGCCTGTAACTTTGTTCCTGCAAGAGCTCCAGACCTGGAAATGTGACCTACCTCGACGTAACATGACCTAAGCTACAAGATGGAATGAAAACTTCAGGACTCCTATACCTTGTTCATGGTGAAATTGATATATCAAAGGTTGATACTGTAAAATCGGACTTGTAACATCACTTTGGTAGACCAGCCCACTTCATTACTATGATGGTCACATGGCTGTACATTAATAGTCTGTAATACAAGCTGCGTTCGTATTGGCCCAACAATTCTTTTTATGAAAAGTGATCGACCTGGGGTGATCGATTAGGCAACATCACGCCCTTCTATCCGAGGCCTAGTCAATGCCACTATGCATAATCGTAAACAGTGAATGGATAAAAGACGCATATTCAACAGAATAACCACCCCCAGCTCACATAACTGGGCGGGACGTTCTAATACCTGAAGTGATGTTACAAGTCCGATTTTACAGTATTTTATCTGCCACACTTTTGTTTCTTGAATAACTTGTCTCCGAGGCCAGGTATAGTACCAGAGTATCAAGTTCCTTCCCTATGTTTACGGCACTTGACAAGAGCTGGTGCCTCTTTTTCCAATTTAACGTCTAGCGTGTCAAAGGGTGTTGCGT
The DNA here is from genome assembly GCA_002633025.1 of Notospermus geniculatus. Classification (NCBI taxonomy): domain Eukaryota; kingdom Metazoa; phylum Nemertea; class Pilidiophora; order Heteronemertea; family Lineidae; genus Notospermus; species Notospermus geniculatus. The sequence continues at coordinate 140,155 of NMRB01001320.1, forward strand.
AATTTTCCCCCCATAAACAAGCTTTTGTTCCACTGATAAAGTCACTTCACATGCCTAAGGCATTGGCTCAACCCTCCACGTCTTCGGTTACCTTGAGTAGAAAACGCATCTCTCAGTTGTTATTTTGCTACGCAATTATAGTCCCATAGACAACTACTCCTAGGGCTGAATGTATTCGACGTTATCTTCGTATGTACTTCGGCATTTTCCGTCAGGCCTCCGTACATATCTCGACTGTATTACGGACGCCATCTTGCGCAGTGATACAGCGGTAAATTCTACCGCACTGCGCCGGTAGTGACGAAGCGTGACCGCCTAACATTCTGGTTGCATCCGCATGTTGAATAGTTCCTTGAACAATTTCAAACGACAATTTTGCTCATAATTCAAACGACATCGTGTACATCGCTGCTGAATATATTATTTACTCCATCATTAAACAGGCGTTTGTAGCAGGTTTTTCGGTGTTTTTGGTGATCTACTTGATAACTACATTTTGCAGTTTCCCGCCATCTTGTTTGTCACATGACCAGATGAGATCACATGACCACTGAAAATAAATAGTCCCTGCAGCATGGCGGCCATGATACGTCAGAGTCAATGGCGACGATAGAGGAAAGTCATGACTTTGTAGTTCAGAGTGGGGCTGAATGTCCGCCAGATTATATCCTCGGGGAGATATGGTCCCCGGACCATTATTCTGAGGGACGTTTGCCCAGTGGACTTCCTTTCCTAGATGTGATAGTCCGGTGGACTATTGAGCCTGATCGTCCTTTTAACATGAAAACAAACGATAAGCCTGCTGAGTATCTGACATGACATTAGGTTTCATGTGGCATTCTTGATTTCATACATTATGTAATGAAATTTATAGACATGATTTATCAACATGTCTACATGTAATGATGTGTTTCAGTTGGAGTGCGGCGATATTTGGAACCCAGTAGTTAAAGTTCAAAACGCCCACATAATGTACTATTGAAAACAACGGAACAGGTACTAGCGAAAAATGGACATGTTTGTGAAGTCAGTGTATGTCAAAAGGAGCAGTCAGCCGCGCGTATTGCTAAAAGATGGCAGCAAAGTTCTAGCCGACCAATCCACGTGATTGGTGCTCGATCAAGAATGAATGGGTCCGCTACATGCATTGAATTGGACCGTAGTGACACCTATTGGTCAACTCACTGACAGCTCCTATTGAAACTGTACGTCGACGATTAAAGCCATACAATCCCCAAAGCCACCAGCGATCCTCAGCCATCAATTCGTCTTTGATATTGATAACATCCTTTATACTCTAATTTGCAAGTGAATATCTGTGTGTTTTTAAATGCACTGAATTATCACGTGTTCATATGTTAGAAAAAGAGAGGAAATAAAGTATAAATTTAGCCATAATTAGGTTCGAATCTATGGTAAAAATGCATTGTCCAATCAGTGCTGGCCTTTCATACTGCTTCGGCATTGTGTTTGTTATGATGTTGGATAGAACGGCAGTTCTGATTGGTCCAGAACTTTGGTTTGAACCAAAATGGCAGTTGAGTCAGAACCACAGATTAATTATGTTGAAAGATCGAATTTTATAATCATTGGTTGCATTTTTCCCACTTTGGCAAGTTAATCCTGCGTATAATAATATTATACATTGATATGCTGTAATGTTTGATTGAAATTTCAAACTGATAATGTATTCTATTTTTGACTGAAATAGCTTGTAGATCAACTGCTGACTTCGGGGATTGTATGGCTTTAATTCAACATATCCAAAGCTGCATTTTCTTTAGACCGAACACTGTCCTGATTAAAAATACTAGGACAGACGCAAGCAAATGCATAAAACCATCATGGCGCCCGCTGGTCTATATTTAGTTCGGGAGAATGCATTGCTGTAGAATGCTGTAGAATGACGTCACGAGCCGGAATTCCGGCTCAGATCATCTGGTTTCACCGGTCTTCGAATGCAAGCTGCCCAGAAGACCGGGTACCAGTGTACATTTTCTTCGAACCTGTTTATTTTTGTTTAACTGTCGGGTACAACACATTTGCGACTGGAGACAACCAGTCGCCACTGAGCTACTGGCGACTGGGATGATCTAGTTGGAACTAGAGGCGACTGATCAGTCGCCAGAAACGGTCGATGGAATTTTGCCAGTCGCCGCGTGTTGCACATGATCAACTTTCTAGCGCCTAGTTGTACCCAGTTTCGTTCAGCCGCTGCGATGTACGCAGGCTTGCGACTGGTCAGTGCCAGTTTTCTGAACGGAACCTAGTCTCGTCGAGTCTTTTTTTCGTGGAGGACCCCAGCCCACCGCCATGATTCGGGCCTGCACGCTCTCCGACATTACGACGATTTTCTTGGAAAAAATACAAGCACTACGGGGATTTCAGATATTTTTTATCGATATTACAATGCGGCGGAAACAAACTCGCCAAACAATTTGCCTTTAAAATTTCACCTTCATTGGAAACATTGCAAAGGAATGATGTTGGTGTTACAATAAGCCGCGGAAAGAAAAGTTATAAAATATACTTTCTTCATGGAGTCCCACCCGACCGACATTGGCCCATAATAACAAGACCCATCTAGAGACTGAAGTCAGTCGCGATGGTTACACAGCCATTTTTTGACTTTCTGCATTATCAGGGAACATGAAAGAGGTTATCAGGAACCACCACCACCTAGCTGAATTGATGGTTGACCTTCTCACTCAAGATGATCAATGATCAATATACATAGTGGAGTTAAGCACATTTTACCCGGGCAACCGTTAAAAATTGCTTAAAAACACACCGCCTTTCCACGCTTCAGAAGACACGGTCCAGTAAATTGGTGACCCCCTCCGCACATTAGTGTGTGGGCCTTTGTGTGACCCTTTTCGCTTTTTATCGTGCGTAGGAGAAATCAGGCTTTCCCTTGTATTGTACCGGTGTAATGTTTTTCACTGCCCCCNCAAAAGATTGACGGAATAAGCCGCGACGTGACAATGGGGGAGGCACTGATCAACATGTCTTTCTGTATTTGAGTGTCCGCCGAACAATAAAGCGGGCATTGTCATACGGGGGGCATTGTCATACATTACACCTGTATAGATTGGTATTGGTATAGATTGGTATAGATCGATCCAGCCACTCCATTAAAAGTGACGTCATTAGGTAAACAGCGCCTTAGAAAATATGTTGCAGAAATACACCTTCCCACATTGACTAATTTTTACGTAATCTGACATCACCTGGTTAATATGACCTAATTGCACCTTGCACCCCTCTGGTTATAAGTGAGTCATTCCAATCCTCTAAAGTAGGACAGAATAAGGCAATCATGTGTATCAAGGCAAGGGGAAATGCATATGGTTGCGGCCCAAACAGGATACAAATTTAGCATTCTAAAATCGTTAATTTTCATCGGATTTGAAAATTTAAAGCAGTTTTTTGATATAACAAAGAATTCTCTGTTCAACTGCATAACTTTCCGGCAAGGCAAAAGCCTATCTTCCATTTTGTTATAAATTAGGCAGAGAAGGAAAACAACAGGATTACACATGATTACGCAAAGTCAACATCTCAGCTCTCCAAATCGGACCCCTCTGAAACGCGTTTCACAGGGGTCCAATCGGTCACTGGAGCCTGAGGGATGTAAATGTAATGGTGATTATTGTCACCTACCCTTTGCAGTTAAATGTGACTCACGGACTCTCGATCACTTGATGATATTTGTTTTTGTTCATCAAGTCACATCTTGCATACTGTTTGGGCACGTTGCAATCGCGATCCTTCCCAAGTACCTGATTCCGTCTTATGGCGTCATTGGGGGCATCCTGAAGCGATTTTTATCACGCAACGCTTGGGTATCTATAGGTACGCGATCGTTTCATGTTCCTCAATATTTTGAGAGAAAAAAAAACGTCAAACCAAAATTTCACAAAAAAAATGTTAAAGGGAGACTCCACTCATTGTAAACTTTTGAATTTTTATCAATCCATGTAGACTATTGCCATGAGTTGTGATGTCACTAGTGTCAATAGGCTGAGGACCTTTGTAGTGAATTAGCTAATACTGTGACTGCCTAGGCCTATTGGTTGTACCTTCATAAATATGCATTGAGCACTGATGACATCATGAGTGCTGTGCAATGGTCCCCTTGGGATCCAATTAAACACTTAAAATGATGAGTTTCCTGATTTAAAAAAAAACGACATGTTACAGATGTCAGTGGATTTGAATGTATTCACGATATTTCAAAAATTCAAAATTTTACACAATGAGTGGAGTATCCCTTTAATGCATGTAAATGTATGTCTGTTCTATCGTAATTTTAAAAATTGTTGAAACCTACAGAGCAATGATACATACAATATAATTGATGCTGAAATTCGATCCAGTCATTCTTTTAAAAACGGCATGATGATTTCTCACCTGTAATCAATTGAAGAGCGGAGAAGGATCAATTCTCTTTCAATAACCATTCTCAAATTGCCAATTACGTTTACCAACATTTGGTAGGTACCGGTCCCCCTTTAAAGGCAAAATAAACTTCTTGCATTTCTTAGCTAAATTTCATTTTCGCTTTACTAAGAATCACTATCAATCCCCTTCAGCTGCGCCCCAAGGACGGCTGTTTCACTTTGTCCCTTTCGGGTCAGAGTGCAATAATTCTCTGTTGATGATGTGCATATAAATTCATGTGGAGAACCTTTTTTTGAAATGACATCCAGAAGGAACCATCTAACCTTTAATATGATTATAATTTGAGTTGTCAAGATATTTCTATCAGGTTTCACTTGAGCATTGCCACTTTCACGATTTTGTTTGCTCCTATCAGCTGTGTTCTCTTGCTTCACGAACAAACATACCGTGGATCGAGTGTGGTAAGTAAAATGTATTTTACTTGATTGTTTGGACTACTCGCAGGGTACTGATGGACGCCTCGTTTAACATAGGCCATTGAACCATCTTTTTCGAAGATGGGGATTTGGCCTAGTGGTTAAGGCGTGCTATCCCTTAGTGCTGGCGATTGATGCCTCATGCGAGGGTCCGTGGGTTCGAATCTGGTAGGAAGCAATGTCTGTCACCTTAGAAACCCGCTTCTATTTCATGTTCTTTAATAGACGATATCACTCCAAAAGAGCGCAGCACCTTACGGCTGTCAGCGTCATGACGTCCCGCACGTCATTTCATGATGTCTCGAGGTGAGACGAAAAAAATCAGATTGTGTCACGACGTCACGATCGCTGAAACAACGGGATTTTTTTCCAGTCGAGTCCTGGCGTTCAGAATGACGTGCGGGACGTAATGACGCTGACAGCCGTAAGGTGCTGCGCTCTTTTGGAGTGATAGAGTCTATTGTATCTCCTTTAATGTGACGCCCCTCGCATAACATAAAACTGTTTGGGTTCGGAGCAGCGCAGCTTATTTACAGTTGTGAATGAATTTCGGTTGTCTTCATTTTGTAGAAATCTGGTAGTCGTGCACATCGAACTTTTCGAGATAGCAAATGGGTGATATTTTGATATTCTGATATTTTCTTGATAAATCCACTTTTCCGTAAAACCTTTCGAAACCAACAGGTGTATCACATCCACATTTGGGAATAAAACATTGTCTGATCGGTCAGCGCTCAGGGGACATTAGACGTCTGACGTTTTAATGGCTTGTCATCACAAATTGTCGAAGCTTCGGAGGTAAAGTGGAAAAGGAATGTGCTGGTGACCTGTTCTTCAGCACCGCCTATTCGAGCTGAA
>NMRB01001320.1:146097-159511 GCA_002633025.1 Notospermus geniculatus
TACCTTCTTGCAGCCATTTTCTCCTCTGTCATCCTCGTTCCCGGCAGGTTAACCACCGTACTGTCACAACTCACCTGTTGCTCATTTGCAGAACTGACGGTCGCAACATCTGTATTGCGTCCATCAGATGCTAAAAATAGCAATACGAGTCAGACGTTCGGACTACTCCACCACATAGTACATGCACAACTGTCCTAGAAGCGAGGTTGTGAAATCGCACATGGGTTTCGTGACGAATTTCTGTCGTCGGACGACACGCATTCGACAGCGGCTCACCGGCTCGCCAGGAATGCGACGTTTACGTTGAAATTACTCGACAGGAATTCGACAGTTAGGAAAATTATTTACCTCAGACACTCGACGGAAACGCGACACTACAATTTTTTGTATTCGCCAGGTATTCGACGGTGGAGCAATTTTCGTTCGTCCAGAACTCGACGCCAAAGAGGCGTCGAATTGGCGTCGACCCCTGAACGGGGGGGTTCAGACATCTCATTGACCGGTGCATTAGTTTGCCGTAAAATTTTCTTTGGCGACGCATAAACACTGTCCGGCATTTTCATTTTCAGGGTACAACATGCTGACGCACATTCTGCTGGTGTTCCTCTGTGCTGCTGCAGCGACTGGACAAAGCCAGATGAAATCAGATAATAGCAGGAGATCGCAACCCCATACTGGTAGGATTTAAGATCTTTTAACGAATATCGGTTTATTTTAGCTACATTTCTGACTAAACGCGCTAAAAGGCTGTGCACTGTACCGGCGTGCTGCCATGGCTGCAGGGCTGGACTCAAACTCCTCAGCAGTGCCGTCGCATTCCGCATTTTATGATGCTCCAATAGGAGCTGTCAGCGAGTTGACCAATAGGTGTCACTACGCCCCAATTCAATGCATATAGCGGACCAAGTCATTATCATCATCATCATCATTTTATTTATCCGTCGGATGACCGTGAGCCGATCTTTAACGGTTGCCATTGTAATATATTGACTTAATAATAAATGTGCGTGCGGGCGCCATTTAACGACAATAACTAATTAGTAACGTTTGTTTCTGCTCATTAACTGAAATCCAAAATGTCATGTGCAGTACGAACGAGTAAAAAGTTAATTTTCCTTATTGTTTCTGTTGACCGATTTAACCGACTTAAGGTTTATGTAAAGTGACTCGAAATCTCGAATTTTTGACGCAAAAAATCTGACTAACTGAACACTAAATTTGGAAAATAAGGCTCGGGGGCCCTAGGGAGCCGTCATAAGGAGGTGCCCCGAGCCTTATTTTCTCAATTTAGTGCGCAGTTAGTCAGATTTTTTGCGTCAAAAATTCGAGATTTGGAGTCACTTTACATAAACCTCAAATAACGTGCCTCCAGTGACTATCCAGATTTCTCTTGAAGGAAGTTAAAGACGGTGAGTTGACCACAGATTCCGGCAGACTGTTCCAGTCACCTGACACTCTTGAGAAAAAAGGAATACTTCCTCGAGCAGCAATCACATAGATTTTCCTGTACATTGGTCCGCTAGAACTTTGCTGCCATCTGTTAGCAATATGCGCGGCTGACTGCTCCTATTACGACACTGCCCACAGGTGCCTTAGTGCTTTGCGAAATCGTGCATGCGATATTATTTCCAATCCCCATATCAAACAATGTCAAAAACAATAAACAACTGCAATCAGGCAAGTTTTTGAACTGACAGTGATGATGGATAGTCATAATAAAGTAATAACGATAGAACTAATTTCGCGCATGTTCATCGAAAAGTAGTGATTTTCCTCGATTGTCCGGCTGCGTCTCATGAGCCTGGGTCCTAGTTTTATACACAACCTAAACGGTGAACTAATCAGATAAAAGTAGGTGGACGAAATGTTTGGTGCACGGCCCATGAACGACTTCCATTCCATTTGGTATGTATTGGAATACCAGGATCCTCGCCGAAAAAGTCCGGACCTGGTGGCAGTGTCGTAATGGAGCATTACGGCACTACTGAGGTGTTTGGGCTAGGCTCTCAGATTTGACCTCGATCAGAAGTTCCAGGAAGAATTTAGAACAAAACGTGGTATACCTCAAAAGCACATACTCGTATTATGTTGTCTGTGCGTCCTTCCACACCCACTGGATGGATCTCAGAAGCGGTGACTATGATCTCTGGTCTGATGGCCCCTCCAACAGGGAAATAGATCTGATGATATTCCTGAAACGTGTCAAATAGTTCAGTGGAATTACGGAGTTCAGGATCTTATTCTGTCGCTGCTCCAGATTCTCCCATCTTTTGAATAATTTTGCGGTAATCGCGTCCAAGGTTTTTTAGCAAGTCCTTAACCACCTTACCATCAGTGGCTCCAATATCACCTGCAACATGTTCATAAACCTCATGTGATCTCCCGTGTTTTTTAACCGGAGGTATTCAGCATGCTTGTCCATGAGTAGCCTGAGTGCAGATACCATCTTCTCAGTGATCCACTGGAAACGTTTGCCATCCTATTCACTATAATCAAAAAAATCATGGTGTACAGTAGTTTTTTTAGAAATGCTGTCGGCTCAAAGTAGAATCAATCTGAGCTCGAGCTACCCAATTTTTACTGGCTCATTCTGGATTTTGTTAACAGGGAGTTGTGAAGACAGACGCCCGGACTGTAGGGAATTGGCTGAGAGAGGCGACTGCAGAAAGGCTCCTGAAGCAATGGCAGAAGAATGTCCGGTATCATGTGGAAAATGCGATACGTAAGGCTTGTTACAAGGCATTTGGAGACGGGCGGCCAAGCCCAGAGAACCCATCAGATCTGATTATTTTAGGTATACAGTGGAACCTGTCTACATTGAACACCGTACTAGGTGGCGTTAGTGACACCATATTATTATTAGATCACCTCTGGTTGATTCACTAATTCTCCATTTAAATAGGTCCCACAAACTCCAATCATTCTGCATGTATGTACTGACTTGTGTGCTGATTATTTTGCTCAAACTTCACCAAGACCATATTGAATGTAGAAATTGACTTCCCATGATGAAACAACAATCAGTCTATCCCAATATCGAAAACAGTCCAGGCACTTTTGGATTAATTTCAGTCCAAAACAGCCAAGTGTAGAAATCACAGAAAAACCTTCAGAATACATTAAAAACCATGTTCCGCCAGTATTCCAGTGTTGCAGTTCCACTCTGACAACCAACACAAGGTTTTGCCACCTATGAACGGATGGTAGGATGAACAATAACATGGAGAAGCCAATTTTTGAGTCTGATGAAGGCGTGTGTTACTCCTCAGATTTCTCCACAACTGCCCCATGACACCTTTAAATGTGTAGTTTGTCATGAAGTTTGTTTACCATAGATATAATAGCAGCAGCATTTTTTAGGTCATGGGCAGGTTTTGTCAAAAATTGGAAAGGAAAGGTGGCATTTTCATGGTATCCACACGATCTGGATTGTTTTCAGTCCAGTTGTTAGGTTTAGATTCAGTCCATGGACTGACATCAATCCATCATGAACGATGGACTGAAATGAATCCACTCTGATTTCTGGACTGATTTTCATCTGTTCATCTTGAAACAATGGACTGAAAATACTCCAAAAGTGCCTGGACTGTTTTCAATATTGGGATAGACTGGCAATGGAGCTGTTAGGACCTTGTCAAAAGTTCTGACTATATAAGTGCATACTGGTACATTTACTGTCTAGGCAGCTGTCCACTTCACAGCGCTTCTAATCAAACCTAATATGTTTCAATCAGCATTTGTACCATCATACAGACTTGATGCTTGAGCTTCCCATAATCTAGCCAGTCACTTTCCCAAATTAGAGTGAGCTGTTCAAACAAAACTATAATTGATTGTTGTTCACACCTTCATACCCCACACCAATTAAAGGACCTCTGGAGTAACAAGTAATTAATGCTAATCAAACTTTCCGATGAAACAATATATTGGAGGGTGTTCAATTTACCAAGGTACATTTTGCTGATGGGGATTGAAATTACTGTTCAATGTTCAAATTAGACACGTGTTCAATGTATAAAGGCCATGCTAATTGAATTTACTGTTAGACCTGGCGGGGAATTTCAAAAGTGTTCAAAGTAGGCAGCCAGTTGTTCAAAGTACATGTACCAAGGTGTTCAATGTGGCAGGTTCCACTGTACCACTCTGGGGAAATTGTGGCACTCGACTTATCCATGTTTCAATCTCGTTCCCAGATCTACCTCATCCGAGGATATCTCTGGCAAGGGCTACGACCTGACCAAAATTTCTGGTCAACCGCTGGCAGCGTGCCAAAATGTTTGTTTCACACAATATTTCGTTCTTCTATGACTGAAAATCATCATATATGCCTAAAAGGCCATTTAATACTCCCAAAACACGAAGTTGTTTGAGTATTAGAGCAATTTCAAACGAATAGTTAGCATGGTTTGTTGCGAACATCATGCCGCGGCCTCGGTGTGATTCGCCTCAAAATTAGTAGATTGCGCATGCGCATTATTCCTGAAGTCGTCAGCCCTTTCCAGTGGTGTTGTAGGAACGTAAACCCACTGGGGACGAGTTTGTCCATGTTTGTCTTGTTGCTAATCTGGGAGGGAGGTGGGGTTCCTCCCACGCACAACTCGAGTGCGAGGGAAACACAAATTACGGCGAAGTTCCCCATCTTCCTGCGTACGAAGTATGAGGTAGTACAGACACCTGGTAGGCCATGATGTACATTATTTTTTTTGTAATTGATAGTTTATCTGAAAGAGTGGAATACAGAGAACATGTACAAGAAAGACACAGTGATGTGGCAGAGAGACTTACGTAAAAACATTTAGGAAATGTAATCGTGTTACATTACCAACAATCAGTCCAGATAAGCCTAGCCACTGCAAAATCAGCGGCGCTACCGTCTCTCATACACAGAGCCAATCAGAGAGTCACAAAATTCAAAACTTCTAACCCTTTCTAACCCGCCCACGCCAAGTCAGCACATGCTTTGTGTATATCAATGCACAGCGTGACCCTGAAACCGAATCTTTCAACCCCCTATGTAATGCATAAAAGTTTCTCCAAATCACTTGAATTTTTGCCCAGCAATGTACATGATGTAAATATAAAAAGTTTATGCAAATTGCTAGGGCCATCGATAAACCGCATTCCTATTCCCGGATTTAGTATAACGCTGAAGCCGTGACGTCATTAGCAGTTGGAATGCATGATTGTTGTCGTGCGTGAAGCCCAGTCTTTCCATGTTTTTGGATGGGTTGGTTCTAAACCTGGCACTGGCACGCTGGCACTTGCACTGGCATCATATTATGGCCAGAAATCATGAAAAAAGGTGTATTTACGTAACAGTTATTTTTTTTGAAGATAATAGGGCCAACCAGTTTAACATGGATCAATTATGTTGAAAAATCTAAAAAACTAGAAAAAAATATTTTTTTTCAACATAACTGATCCATATTAAACTGGTTGGCCCTGTTATCTTCCAAAATATTAACTGGTTGGCCCTGTTGTCTTCCAAAATATTAACTGTTACGTATATATACATTTTTTCATGATTTCTGGCCATGATATGATACCAGTGCCAGGTTTAGAACCAACTCTTTTTGGATGCATGCAGGCTTAAAATCATCCGAGGCAAGATATTTCGTATAGACATACTGTATTCCCTGCAATAAGTGGCCACGGCAGGAAACCGAATTCACGCGAGATCATTGGCTATACATGTTCGGTTGGAATACTGCGTAAGACATGACGTCTGGTGGCAATGGCTATTGTCGGATTTCTAGGCCAAGCTCGTTCATGAATGGCTGTAATTTTGTTCATTTTTCTTCTGTTGAAAATGAAGTAACACCTGGACCCATATTCATAAAACCCTGCTAGGCTTAGTTGCCTGCTAAATGGCCTAGTTTGTACAGGCCAATGTACACAACTAGCAGCCAACTAAGCTAGCAAGGTTTTATGAATATGGACCCTGGTCTCTTTTCTGTTAGGCACGTCTGGTATGTCCATTACGACACCAACTCAACATCAGGGCCCGTTTGCACCAAAGGTCTTACGTGCTGTCTTAACGTTAAAGCGAATGGCTCGCGGGGTTTGTTTTGATTTTTGGTGGTACCTCCCATAGAGAGTGAATCCAGTCTCCAGGGAAAGCCTTGCTCCAGTCATAGGCAAAACCTGTGCAAATATGCGAACGTGCACCTGGGAACGAGGTTCCATTAAAAATTTGTTAAAATGGGTTAGTTTCAAATTCAGTAGGTTAAAATGTACATTTTGTACTGTTCACATTGATTTCGAAGCGGTAGATTTTGCAGAATACGCCTCCGAAGTTTGGCTGTCTAATGCATTTCCCATTAAACTAAAATCCTTCTTTCGCCTTTTTCTCAAAACGGCGCTTGATTTGAGGACATGTCAACAAACAACTGTCAACAAACCCCGCGAATCATTCCTGTCCTACGCATTTGGTCTTACGTGTGGTGTAAGACAAGTTTGGTGCAACAGAAATAAATTACACAGAAACTGTTGCACCAGCATATCTTACGACACAGACTTAATAAGGTATAAAGATACATCTAGTGGGGAGGTGACTATGGTAAGGCTGGGCTCACATGGACGGCAAATCTCAATGCGGTGGGGGTGTTTTCAAAGTTGACTGACCCAACGCTGTCGCCTCACCATTCAGCCGGGGCGCGGAATTTTTTTCCCAACCGGCATAGATTCCTAACCATTACGAAGTGAATGGTGGGTTAATGGTTGGGTTAGTGTAAGGGTTAGGGTTAGGGTCAGGGTTAGTGTTGGGAGTAGTATGAGGATTAGGATTAAAATTAGGATTGGGATTAGCTTTTGCTATATAGGTTGGGAAAAAAGTTGGTCGTAATGGATATATCAGTTAGGAAGAAAAAGTTCGCGGGCCAGTCGACTTTAAAAACACCGCATTGCGGTTTGCCGTCTATGCGTTTGCCCAGTCTTAAGGGCGCCACTCACTGGCGATTTTTCGAGCGATTTTCTAGGCGACGTTGCGACCACAGAAGCGACTAAACATATTTTCAGTTTTTTTAAATTTTTGCTGAATCGTTTGCGACAAATGCTTCCTTGGAAGATCAGTGATGTCGTGAATGACATCACTGATCCACCTCAAAGGTAATTATCGCAGGCGATATAGTCCATTCCAGATACCTAAGGCAAATGGTACTGGGTTGAACTCTGCAATGTTACACGACTCTGTTCACTATTTTGACAAGTTATTGCACAATACTTTAACAGGCGAGTCCAATGGTGAAGTTTATAATGCATGTCACCTTGCCTGTTGGCTGTGTTTGTGGTCAAGCTGTTAGTAATAGACTAACCACAACTGACAAGGTTAGCCAAGTACGATTTGCCTTAGGTTTCTGGAATGGACTATACCAGCAAGGATTAGGTGCCCACACCCAGTGCATGCATGTATGTATGTGTGACTCTACAGGCGTGTACCCATGCACATGAGTGTGTACACAAAGCATAGGTCGGGGCATAAAAGGGAACAACGCCGTTTGTTTCCCCTTGAATGAGATTTATCTTCCTTGATCAAAAAAAACATTACGTCGAAATTTACTACAAACTAGACATAAGGGCCGTTTAGACGACAAGCCAAAAAACCACATTCAGATTCAATCCGATTCGATCCGATCGACCTCATCGGGTCTCATTAAATCGTTTAGACGAGATTTGAATGTGGTCCAATGCGGTCCAAAATCCACATTGGACCCCATTGGGCAGCGTTTACACGCAAGAGTTTTGAACCACAATCGGATTCGATCGGATCGTATGTGGATTTTTGCCTGTCGTCTAAACGGCCCTATAGTATAGGGAGGGGAGCGTCTGTAGCCTGGGCTGAGCCCACAAGTTAGTGATTTCCGTGAACTATGAAAGAGAAATTTCGACAATGGAAGAGGAAAAATAAGACAACGTATCTGTCCAAGATCAAGATGGCCGACAGCGTTTCCCACTTGCCACCAGAGGGATCACAGGTACAATGCATACAGGCTGTCCCCCAAACCACACCAGTGCACAAAACGATTAGATGGCTACATGGGCATAAATGCAGGAATGTTAAACGCGTGTGATTATCGTGCGGGTAGACGCCGCCATCAAGCACCGTTCAGGCAGCAAAACAATGCTTCTCTAGGCCTATAACCTGAATAAGTAAAACTTAAAACGCTGATTAAAGCACCACGGTATTGCCACTTTCTGTCGACAGCCGGCGCCACCGGCACCATTCTCCAATGCTGTAGTTAAGCCTTTCGCCCCAGTGTTGGAGACTGTATGATTACACTACAATGCACGTAGTAGCATGCGTAGTTTACCAAGTCGTCAATAGAGGTCTCCCTTAACGCGGGTACGTGTAACGCAGGATTGGGAAGCAATACTGTGGTCCTTTAAGCTAACGCCCTTTGTGAAATCGGCCCTCAATGTCTAAGTATGTTCTGAGCATCTCCACAATTTGGTTCTTCCTGGCTATCCTTTCATGCCTATCAACATCAGCGTCCAGCATGTTCCCCTCCGGCTGCTCTTCCATCAGCTCACCATCAGCTCACTATCTCCATAGTCGATAGGCAAATGTCTGGCGAGGTTGTGTAAGCATGGCTGTCACTGCTATTAGCTGGCAAACCGTAACAATAGGCTACAGTCTCATGCGATTGAGCCAAACCCGCCTGCTTCCATACTCCAATGATTCTTCCCACAGCTGACCGTGGACTTGCTGTGCATAATCCCATAAAGACATGTCGTAAGATATGCATTGTGGGACAAGCCTATTAGGGTTGTCGCAAATTCCTTATCTTACGATAAGAACGTAAAGGCCCGTTTACACATGCAACTTTTCATATGCAACTTCATGCAACTTGTTGCATAAACCTGATGAGACCAAAACGTTTCATAAAAGTTGCATGTGTAAACGGACATGCAACTTGTTGCAACTCGATCACGTTGGATGTTGCATCGATTTTTCTATGTGTAAACCGTTCCAGGTAGTTTGCAACAAGTTGCAGGTTGCAGCAACTTGCAACTTGGTGCAACCTAGTGTAAACCGCCCTTAAGACAAGTTTGGTGCAACCGGGCCCCTGGCCTATTCTACGGGTATTGGTAAACAGAGAAATCAAGAAATGAAGAAATCGAGAACTCCCAGGATCGATTAGTTAAACCTATGCCTTCCTACATTTATTCAGGTCGCATTTGTGTATGGGCAGGTATTTCCGCAAATAAACAAAAGCATATCAGGGACATCGCATGGCAACTTTGACGCCTTGGGCACTTCCGGTAAACAACCATGCAGTAGGATCATTGCTAGAAAGGGCTGAAAATTAACGCTATACCTCCTATAATTTGGGAATAAGGAGACAAGACCAATCCCTACAACTTTTCAAAAGGGACCCATAGTAAATTCTCAAGGACTTGGGAGCTATAGGGCTAATTCGAGGCACTTCCGGTAAGCAACCATGCAGTGGGATTATTGCCGAAAGGGGCTGAAAATTAACGCTATACCTACCATAATTTGGGAATATGGAGATAAGACCAATCCCTACAACTTTTCAAAAGGGACCCATAGTAAATTCTCAAGGACTTAGGAGCTCTAGGCCGAATTCGAGGGAACCTCACGACACCTCGTGGTAGCTGGTTTAGTAGTGTCATAGTTCGACTCTTATACTCTTTTTATCGTCAGTATGGTGTAGTGCATGGGTTGTGGGTTCAATTCTGAACATCTTTGGAATGGTTGTGTGAATGCGTAAATTATGGTTATGATTCTCAAACTTTTGACTTGGACTACCACTATTGACCACAAATGAGCGAAGGATCACAAGGCTCACAGCTCCAAGGTCCTTAGATAAGGAACTTAGACACCATTGTCTCGTTTGTGGTCCGGGATATCCGGGGGGTGGGGGTCATGTCCTGTCTGTGCTGTATCATCAATCCAGGTTTTTCTGATGCAGGTGATGTCCTGCACAATGTCCCTACTATGCTTGTCTCTATTTGCGGCAGTAACTGCCCATACTGAATACATGCAGAAAAGCATTGGTCCAACTAGTCGATCTTGGGAGTTCTCGATTTCTGCATTTCTTGATTTCTCTGTTTACCAATACCCCTATTCTACCCAACATATAGGCCTATAATCAATATACATAATATAATCAATGAATTCGCCGTTTCCCGCCGCGGCCACTTATTGCAGGGGATATAGTATGCAGTTCAGTAGGGAACGTAGAGAAAACTTAGAGAAAAAAAACGCATTAACTGATGACGTAATACACGGAAAGATATTCACCTCGCAGTTACACTCGTCCCCATTGGCCTCGAGTTATACTTATGCGATCTGAACCACCGGCACAGATGGGGCGTAATCATGTTTCTGGACGCTAGATGGCGCAAATTGTCATCAACTGATCAGGCACCAGTATTTCTTGCAACTAAGGGAAAACATGAAACATTTTCTTATTGGCTGATCGCTCATTGGCTGGTTGATCGAGCGCGTTCGTCAACAACTGGTAGTGACATCTAGTGTTCAGAAACGGACTTTGGTACCAAGTGTTTCGGTGGTTTGGGTGACAGNGGGTGACAGACCCCCCCCCCCCCCGAAGAAGGTACGTAGAAAGTACCATGATTAACACACCATACCTTATCATTTAAAATTCATTATAAGTGAATACTAGTAATTCGATGAGTTATAGTTCGTTGAATATACATGGAACAAGAACACATGGTACTAGACTTGTGAGAATCAGTAATAATGGAGCTAACAGAATTTTTAATGGCTCGTTTTGGATTTTGTCAAACAGGAGTTTGTAGGGACAAACGTAAGGACTGTTCGGTATTGGCCGACAAAGGCAAATGCAAATCGTATCCTGAAGCAATGGCAAGACGCTGTCCGGTATCATGTGGAAAATGCGGTAAGTAGGGGAAACCGGGGCAAAGCGGAATACGGGGCAAAGTGAAACAGCCCCAGCAGAGCTATGTTATAGGGGCTGTCTATCTGGAATTGCGTATATTAAGAAGCTTATGAAGTGATGCAATGTTTTTGATGAGAGCCATTTCCCTGAATCCGATTTTGGGGCCCTATCAACCGATATTTTTAGCTCACCCGTGAGCTTTATTGTCGTCGGTGGTGCAGCGTTCGTCGTCGTCGTTGTCCGTTAGCGGGGCACGTTTCGTAACCGCTAGAGGTATTGATCTGAAACTTGGTACATACATGTATATAGCCCTAGGTCAGATGACCTATGACACCAAGTTTCGGTCTGATTTGATTATTGGCTTGGCCTCTTGAGAATGACTTGATCCAGATTGCTCATAACTGACATGTACCTCTCTCTGTCATTACACTATTATCTGGTATGGCCAAACGGGTGAGCACATGGTCCATGGACCATTCCATTCAGAAATAAATCTTCTGCTACAGCACTCTGATCTTGTAGACTTCTTATGTGCGCCACTTGTTTGAATCTCGTAACTATGTGAACGGTACCTATTATGAGATTAATGTAAAGTTTCGCAACATCGAACTTCGACCCAGTGGAATGCGGAAGACATCCCTAATGTGGCAGAGCTTTGCGGTTATTAATCATGCTTGTCGATCTTTGTGATCGTTCCCCTATTGTTCGCGCTGTCCACTGGTTATTCAATAGCCGTGTGAATAAAGGTCGGTGGAAAATCCAACTATCAATTTCCATTGGGTCAAAGTTAGATGTTGCCAGACTTTATAGTTGTGGTTACACTACATAGAAATCCCCGGGCTTTTTGAGCCCGTGTCAAGCCCGGGCCTGAAAAAACCCGCCTGAGACCCGGCGAGCGTCTACACTACTAAAATCTAGCTGAACTTAATTGCTACGCCCGGCGATAGGGTCGCTGCTGGAGCGTACTCTTCACGAAGAGGAGGCGCTAAAATGTAGTGTAAACAGGGCTATTATGTGTACATTTTCTTGCAAGGGCACTGATTGAAAATACCATGTACTCTGGGGCTAAGTGGAATTATAGTACATTTCAATGGATGTCCGCACTCACTAGATCACCCAAATTAGGCTCTTAGGCTCTGATCAGTCCGTTTCGGTCCGTTTCTTGTTTCAGGGAAATTGAATGTGCCGAAGTTTGAAGAAGGTACGTAGAAAGTACCATGACTGACACACGATACCTTATCATTTAAAATTCATTATAAGTGAATAGGTCTACTAGTAATTCGATGAGTGATAGTTCGTTGAATATAACAAGAGCAGATCTACCAGAATTTTTAATGGCTCGTTTTGAATTTTGTCAAACAGGAGTTTGTGTGGACAGACTTAAAGACTGTAGGGATTTGGCTAAGAGAGGCGACTGCAAGTCGAATCCTCAAACAATGGCAAGACTCTGTCCGGTATCATGTAAAAAATGCGGTAAGTAAGGCATCCCGTGAATAAACCGAATTGAATAAAATGAATATATGTACATGTGCAAATAAACAATTCAGTGATACATTATGAAATACTGCTTCTGTAGGCACTGCCATCCAGGCCTACCTGGGGTAGTGCGTCATTCCGTCGAACTACAGACTTCTACCCCAGGCGGTAATAGCCACTACACACTGTTCAAGGTGGCTGTTCCCTTTAGTTTGCGTGCCAAATATTAGCCAATAAGATTACGCGTTGCAGAAGAGCCTTGGATTGCAAGTTGCGATGTCAGCTGTACAGTGCACTGCGATGGATCGAATCGAGTCAAGTTTTCTGATTTATGTCTCGCAAAATGCTTGGATTTCAGATTTCCAGTAAATTTCTGACATGACGGACAAAACTGTACTTAAAATGTACAACAAAAAATATTTGTAAAGTCTGGCAACATCTATCTTTGACCTAATGGAATGCAGAAGCTAGGAAATTGATCGTTGGATTTTCCACGGACCTTTAATCACACGCGGCTATTGAATGACCGGGGGACAACGCAAACAATCGGGGAACGACCACAAGTGATCGACAGGCATGATTAAGAACCGCAAAGCTTTGTCACATTACATGACTTCCGCATTCCATTAGGTCGAAGATAGATGTTGCCAGACTTTATTCCTGGAAGCCAGAATGACAGACGACGACACGAGTTTATAAAACGGGCATTTTGATTGGCCACTCGCGACTAGGACCAAGCCGTGAAATAGAAATGCTCCTATTGACGCCAGGGGTATGAGTGATGTAACAGGAGGTGTATTCACGCGATGCCCCTGGTGTGCCAGGATGCCGGGCACTGTGGGTTCGAAAGAATAAACCGGTGATTAAAGGCAAACACTCAAAAACTGGAAAATCTCATGGCGATTTCCACTCCCCTCCCCATAATAGAAATCCCCAACACGAGGCCCATGGGCCTGGCGCTCTGCTGATATTCTAGGCCTAAGTTGGTTCGGCAGAGGTTAATATTGCATGGCAAGATTATTGGTCAATCGAGATGGGGGGGGGGGGGGAAC
>NMRB01001320.1:169771-179970 GCA_002633025.1 Notospermus geniculatus
TACATTCTTATGTTAAGGACTCCCTGCATGCGAGGTTAGGTCGAGATTGGACCAACTTTTTGTATGTACACTAATACATTTACGTGTTGTTGTACATTGGGCAGTGCTTTTGCTGTAGTGATACATGGGGAACATTCATTGTAACCATGTACACTAGAAAATTTCAAGATATTTCCAGGAAAATTGGTATAGGATTGGATCTTGTCATTATGCATCAGGTCTGCTATCGGCAAACTTGCCCCAAAAAACAAACGCATCACGCGTAGTTTTAATAACCTGCAAGTGCATATATTCTGTTTTCACATGTCCAGCTTAGGTTGAACTGGACGGAAACATGAACAATAGGGACTTGGGAGGGTTTAAGAATTGCTGGTAATGTGTAATGTTGGGATCCAGCTCATTACACTTCTGCTACATTAATTTCCATCCACTCTAATTTGTGCCTAAGATGTTTTTGGCGTCACTTCACTCATATTCGTTAATACTCTCTTGCTTTATATTCCGCAGATGCGGCGTTTGCCACTGACACTGACAGTAACCCTCGTAGAGCCAGATCGAACGCAGAGCGAATTCGGAGAAGAAACGCCAGCAATGAGTGTAGACGACATAACATGACTGTAACGTTTGCTGATATTGGCTATGATAAAGTTAGAGTCCCGGCGACTTACAACATCTATTACTGCCATGGGAATTGCCCTACCGTTCTACCAAACATGAGTACGCCTAACCATACAATGCTGCAACAAAAAATGCATTTCAAAGATTCCAATGTACCGAATGTACTATGTTGTGTACCCACAGAATTCAGCTCGATGTCTGTATTGATTGAAACCCCCACTGGAGATTGGCAGCAGCAAAAATGGGAAAATATGGTGGTAGAAGCCTGTGGTTGTCGATAAACAGAAATACTGTTGATTTTGTGCTGGTTCAATAAATACATGAGACGCTTTAATTCGAATTATGTGTAAACACGATGATTTCTTCATTTATGTTGACGTGAAAGTCATTTTTCTTCGGACAGGCGGCAGCACCAAGGGCACCAAAATGATACACTGGTACCCGGATCTAACTACATGTATTTTACATCAGACTTTTGCGTATGTAAGGACCGGGCGTGCCTATCGCGTTTGTGAATCTGATTGGTCGGTGCTGGCGCAGGTGCTATGAATAGGAACTGTAATGTTGAAACCTTTTCTATTTCTAACCTGTTGATGATTGGTGGATTTTTTGCGTCAAATTAGTCGCCTTTTATCTGCATTCCGGTGTAGTACACGATAGAGTCCCCTGACGGTATAGTTCGGGTCTTTAAGTCCTAGTTATAATAGTCCGGGGTCATCCAACACAAAGGACTGTAGTCAGATGGACTATCATCACTGTGTATCATAGTCCTGGCACCAGGAATAACTGTCCGGGATGGACTATGGTACCTAGGGCAGTTTTAGTGATGAGTGTCCGAGGCTTTGCAATGGTACCAATCTACCTTAGCTTTTAGTGATAACCTTGTAGGGGTTATTATTATGGTTGTACGACTTCATGTCGTGGTCAGTCATTCGCATGGCGACAGCTCAATCATGATGACAGCCACGAAGTGAAACTCGTCTTTTTCGCTACAACTCGGGCGTTAAAGTGGTGCCCAACGGAACGACCGAGTCGCCACGAACAACCTCCTTGTTTCCGCACATCCAACGTCAGCGGTTGCAAACTCTCGACTCTCAACCACATCCTGAGAACATCACGGATTCTCAGCGGTCGCTCCTGTCGTCACCGCGGCGAAGAAGGGAGCGAGCGCTAAGAATCCGATGTCAATACTATTCTTATCTACTCAAGAAATCCCGTTTCCAGTGGACGACGAAATGCAGGGGCGCAGCTAGCTTTTATGGCCGGGGGGGGGGGGCAAAATAAGCACATGGTCCATGGACCATTTCATTCTAGTTCGCGGGGATTCGCCCGCCTAAGTTGCCACAGTGTGGCCTGGGCTTTAAAGCCCCACTATATTGAATTTGAAAAGCACAAATCATCGCCGCGATTCTCGACGTCAGTGTAAGTGTAAAATGCACTACGCTCCATCTGAATACATTAGCTCTCCCTGTCGGTTGTTCTAATCTGTGCTGAAAACTAGGCCTTGATTCTCTGAAGTTGGTATGGAGGCAAGTATTTTGGGCACGTAAGGAGGCCATGAGACCTCTATGTGCACTCTCCTATCATTCTGAAAATATCGTAAAATTCAATACAGCGGGGCTTTAAAATGAAGAGATACATGTAGGATGGCGATAAAATGGCAAAGTTTTTATCTCATTATCTATACTACTAAAAGAACAAACTTCCACGGAAATAAAGACAACTACCGAATATGTGACTTTCAAACCTTCACGCATCTTTCAAGTATAGTCTTGGATACAAAACCTCCCCTTCGCAATGTAAACTTTCGCCGAGAAAGTGAACTTTGAAAGCATTTTTCTCAACGATAAAAATGTAGGCCTAAACATACGAGCCGAAGGCCTACGGAAATTGCCGATCATTTCCGACGCTTCCCCGAAGACAATCAAACTGTACAACAGTGCCCATTTTCTCCACTACGTTACACAAATAGACACTGTCATCGATCAGTCACCGCCATGTTTGACCGCATCACTCCTCCTAATGGAGTTACCATTAGGGACCGCTTCACAATGGTAAGGAATCCTTACACATATTATTGCGCTGCACTTCTTTTCAACATGGCGGTGGCTGATCGATACTAGAGGGTGTTATTTGGAACGCCCTCTAGTGTCAAGAATGGAAGACAATGAGTCGAAAACTCCACAGGAGAGCACTAACGGTCCTCACGGAAGAGGTGGCGAGGTTGTGTTGTTCTTTTCGTCAGTCGAGTTCACGTTCGTTGGTGAATGACACTCTATTGGACATGTTCGAGCGCAAGGTATGCCAATTTATCTTCGAAAATAACCGTGAAAACTGTGCAAACCGAAATATAAGTTGCAATAACCGACAGGCCTATCTGACCATCCAATTTCATCGGCATAAGCCAATGTCCATGATTTGTAATGTGCCAGGCATGGTCAGTGATGGTAGGTAGGCCTACACACGTGTGCCAACTAATGCATAAATGTACACTGCCCTTCAACACATATCGGCATGGCTGGTCGGCCTCATTTCAAAACGGTGTGCATATATGCAGTGACGCATCTTGGCCTACCGTATGGATAGGTAAGCCTTTCATTATCACTGTGTTAAGGAGGCAGCTATGCCTAGCATGCCTAGACCTCACGCATACCGTATGATAGTAAACTGATGACGATATCGTGACTATTTGTCGGCCGTCGAAGAGGATCGATGACGTTCAATAACGATCGATTGACAATAGAAGACGATCGATCAGAGATGATCGGTGATAATCGCTTGGCGATTGATGGCAAACGATGAAAATCGATCGATGACGATTGATTGATGACGATTGATCGATGACGATCGATCAATGACAATCAGTCGATGACGACCGATCGATGACAATCGATGATGATCGATTACGATCGGTGATGATCAATTATGGTCCATCAACGAAAATCGATGATTTTCGATGGTGATTGATGACGATCGATGACACTCAATCGATGATGATCGACCAATGACAATTGATGGTGATCGATGACCATGGATGATAATCATCGCTCAATGACGATCGATAACAATTGGTCGAGATAATCGACAATGATTGATCGATGATGATCGATCAGTGATGAGCGATGACAAGCGGTTGATCACGATCAATGATGATTGATTGATGATGATCGATCGATGATCAATTGATGATGATCGATGATGATCGATTACGGTTGATGATGGTTGATGACGATCCATCACGATCGATGATGATCGATTGATGATCAAAGACGATAGATGGCGATTGATGATGTTGGACTGTTGATTGAAGACGATCGATGATGATCAAAGACAATAGATAACAATCAATTGATGATGTTCAATGACAATTGATCAATGGCAATCGATCGATGATGATCGATGACAATCGATGACGATCCATCACGATCGATTGATCATCGAAGGCGATAGTTGGCAATTGATGATGTTGGACTATCGATGATGACTGATGCCGATCGATTACAATCAAAGATAACAGATAAAGATCGATCAATGACGATCAATGACAATCGGTCAATGATGCTGATCGATATGACGATTGATGGATGATGGTCAATCAATGACAGTCGATCAATGATGATCGATGAATGACGATCCTTGACTGATGACAATCGATGACGATCAATACCAATCAATCGATGATGATCAATGACAATCGATGACGATCAATTATGATCAATCAATGACAATTGATGATGATCGATCGATAGAGATTGATGACGATCAATGATGATCGATAACAATCAATCGATGATTATCAGTCAATGACGATCGATGATGATCGGTGATGACTGACGACCACTGATGACGAGTGATCGATGTTGATGACCAGTGACCATCGATGACAATCGATGGTGATCTATGACGACCAATGATGACCGATCGATGAGGACTGATGACGCTCGATGGTTGATGAAAATTGAAGATTACTGAAGACAATCGATGATGATCGAAAAATGAACAATGACTATCAAAGATTGATGACAATCGATGACAATCAATCGATGATGATCGGCCAATGACAATTGATGGTGATCGATGACCATCGATGATAATCATCACTCAATATAACGATCGATCGAGATGATCGACAATGATTGGTCGATGATGATCGATCATGATCCATCATGATCGATGATGATTAATTGATAATCAAAGACAATAGGTGATGATCGATGATGCTCGACAATCAATGACAATTGAAGATGATTGAAGACGATTGATGACGATCGAAAGTCGTCAATGACAATCGAAAACGATAGATGGGAATCGATCATGATCGAAGACGATAGTGGACGATCGACCAATGAAGAACAATGATGATCGATCGATGACAATCGATTGATGATGATCAATCAATGATGATCGATGATGACCAATGACGGTTGATGACGAGCCATCATGATCGATGATGATCGATTGATGATCAAAGACAATAGATGGCGATTGATGATGTTGGACTATTGATTGAAGACGATCGATGATGATCAAAGAAAATAGATAACAATCAATCGATGACGTTCAATGACAATTGATCAATGGCAATCGATCGATGATGATCAATCGATGATGATCGATGACGATCGATGGCGATCCATCACGATCGATTGATGATCGAAGGCAATAGATGGCGATTGATGTTGGACTATCGATGATGCCTGAAGCCGATCGATTACGATCAAAGACAATAGATAACGATCGATCGATGACGATGAATGACAATCGGTCAATGATGCTGATCGATATGTCAATTCATGGATGATGGTCAATCAATGACAGTCGATCAATGATGATCGATGAATGACGGTCCGTGATAATTGAAGACAATCGATGACAACTGATCGATGACAATCAATGACGATCAATTATGATCAGTCAATGACAATCGATGATGATCAATCGATAGTGATTGATGACGATTGATGACGAACGATGACAATCAATCGATGATGATCAGTCGATGACGATCGATGATGATCGATGATGACTGATGACCACTGATGACGAGTGATCGATGTTGATGACCAGTGGCCATCGATGACGATCGATGACGATCGATGATGATCGATTGATGAGGACTGATGACGCTCGATGGCTGATGACAATTGAAGATTATTGAAGACAATTGAAGATTATTGAAGACGATCGATGATGATCGAAAATGATCAATGACAATCGAAGACGACAGATGACAATCGATCACGATTGAAGACAATAGAAGAAGATCGTTCGATGAGGATTGATCAATGAGGATTGATCGATGAGGATCGATTGATGGCAATCAATCAATGGTGATCGAACGCCATCGATGACGATCAATGACAATCAATCAATGAAAATACATGTACATGATGACTGATGACAATCGATTGATGACGATTGATGATAAACGATCACGATCGACACCAATCGATCGATGATGATGATCGATGATGATCATTGACGATCGATGATGATCAATGACGATCGAGGATGATCAGTTACGATCAATCGATGCCAACAGATGATGATCGATGGTGATTGATGACCATCGATGATGGTCGCTGACAATCAATAGATGATGATCGATCAATGACAATCAATGATGATCAATGACATTTGGTGACCACCGATGACGATTGATCGATGATGATGATCGATGACGTTTGCTCACCATTGACGACCATCGATTGACAAATGATGACAATTGGTACAAAATGGACTGATATGATATGTCATGCGAATCATGTCATAATGTTCATAAAATATCACCTGATGTGCCAGGCAAAGTCAACAAGGTGTGTTGGCCAAGAGACTAAGCCTGCTATTGACGTCGTTGTGTGCCAAACATGTGGTGCATTTAACATGTGCACTGCGAATCTATATTATAATTGACGGTGGCACTTTAAGTTCGACCGCTAACTCCTCCTTGGTTTCTGATCGAAATGGCACCATTTAAATGCCATCTAAACGGTGGCCGACGGAACCAGGCTGCAATGCCCACCAATATTTTCTTCAACCATGCAGGGTGATTACCAGGAACTTCAACACATAAAACTGCTGCCATCTGCTTCCCATAGGCCTAGATTATTGCCCAAGGAGTTGACCCCCTCAAAACATATTCCCCCCACACAGACGCCCACCAAAATGCCATCCTCTGGCCCATGCATCCTGTGAATATGTGCTCGCCACGGGTACCATGCTAGTTCATGTAGAAAAATGTACAGCTGATTTTTTCATGACGCAACGTCAACACTTAAAACGACGTCAATGACGTCGGTCAGTTCGGTCGCACCGCTCGCAGCGCCGACACGTCGGGATAAACGGCACGCGGGTTCCTCATTATAGACATGGGCCATTGATTGCGGGGCTATGTTTCCCAAGTTGGTTTTTTGCATCCCTTTCTGAAATCCTCCTTGTGAGACAGCCAGAAAGTTTAACATAACAATTGACCCCTCATATTGTAGCTAATTACCAGTAGACTTAACCTGTGTAAAGAGCATGGCGTGTATCTCCTCAGCACACTGTGTGCAGACCGATAGAAGTTGAAATTTTAGTTCCAAAG
This sequence comes from Notospermus geniculatus, assembly GCA_002633025.1. Lineage (NCBI taxonomy): Eukaryota > Metazoa > Nemertea > Pilidiophora > Heteronemertea > Lineidae > Notospermus > Notospermus geniculatus. Next base: position 176,973 of record NMRB01001320.1, read on the forward strand.
TTTCCATAATGCACGTTTTTGCCGTGGAAAAGCATTGGAAACTGTTGCGTCGTGACGCCAATGACGTAACGTCACGCCCGCCGCACACACGAATTTTGACCATTTTTCTGATGATTGCCTCAATAAAATCACTGTTTTCTAAATCTTCGATCATTTGGGTTCCAAAATTTTTGGATTGCCAATATCCAGAAGTAATCCTCTTTCTAATGGCCAAAAAGAATAAAATTATTGGCACGCTAAATCTGATTTCTGCTAAGATCTTTAGGAGATGGTCGAAAACTGGACCGGGTGTCCCGTTATTTCTGGGCCATGTCTATAGTGAACTGTTGGAGGCCAGAAAAATGAGAAACAAGCAAATGCCTTTGAATTAGAGAACATACACAAATCTGCTGGGAACACGTGACGAAGTAGAAGTCTGCCTGCTGTCGCTGATTTTCTTGGACACTGGTCTACCCTGGTGGACGACTGTAGTACCGGTAGTTGATGTCTTTCAACAACACATCGTCAACCGTTAGGGTGAACGAAGCATAGTCAACTTTGATTTTTTAGTATGAGTCCTGTACCGGAAAGATATAAGCAAACCTCCATGTAAATGTTGCCCCACCCCCAAGCCTTTACGATTTGGGATCGGGCTATAGACATGGCCCATTGATTACGGGGCCATTGCTGTGTTCACACTAGGGTTTTATATCGAATCGAATTCGCAATAAAGGCGCCTATTCCGATATAACGCGTCACACTCAATTCGAAATAGATCACTTTTATATCGATTTAACGAAACCGGTATTTATATCCAAATAGCCCAATCGAAACAGTTTTCGCGAAACACTTTATTGCGGGTTTGCTGTGACGCGTTTTGTTTCGAATCGAAATCGGTTTAGTTGTAAGTGTGACCCGACCCGACGTAACCAAATCGATTTCCTTATTTCGATTTACGGAAACCGATTTCGACGCGCAATAGGTGTGAACGCAGCATATGTTTGCCAAGTTGGTTTTTGCATCCCATTTTGAAATCCTCATTGTGAGAAAGCCAGAAAGTTTAACATAACAATTCACCCCTCATCTTGTAGCTAAATACCAGTAGACTTAACCTGTGTAAACAGCACCGCGTGTATCTTCTCAACACAGGTGTGCAGACCGATTGAAGTTGAAATTTTAGTTCTAAAGTTTCCCTTTTGCACGTTTTTGCCGTGGAAAAGCATTGGAAACTGTTGCGTTGTGACGCCAATGACGCAACGTCACGCCCGCCGCACACACGAATTTTGACCATTTTTTTGATGATTGTCTCATTGAAATCACTCTTTTCTAAATCTTCAATCATTTGGGTTCCAAAATTTTTCGGTTGCCAATATCCAGAAATAATATTCTTTCCAATGGACCAAAGAAAAAACGTATTGTCACGCTAAATCTGATTTCTGCTAAGATCTTTAGGCGATGGTTGAAAACTGGACCGGGTGTCCCGTTATTTATGGGCAATGTCTATAGGTGGGAAGCCTTTGACCAAATGCTTTGGTATACAGGTCACCAGCTGATGAAGTACGCTTTCTAATGCGGATGTCAGGTCACGCTGCGATTGCCTGCTCTACGACGGAACAGTCGGCATCAGGTGTCGCAATCATGGCCAGGTCACAAAAACGAAAATGTGCAGGCTACGATCATCGTGGAACAAGCAGCATCAGGGCACAGGGAATCGCAACCGTGTTCAGGTCACCTGCGAATGGATAACGCCTGTCGGGATGACACAGAATTAGTTGAATAGGTTCAACTCTTGCGATTCGTGATCTTTTTGGTCGGCGACTGATCCCGATCGTCGTAACTGAGGCCGAATGCGTGAATGTCGTCCTGGGTGACCCTAAATGTCACCCAGGATAAAACGGGGTGACCCCAAACGTCCCCCAGGACATGGCTGGGTGACGTTTAGACCCTAAACGTCACCCAATTTGAAAATCGCGCCATTTTAAAACCTGCCGCCGAGGTTGGTGATTGATGCCAGTGAAACGTCTGTCAAGTAGCGGTCGCGAAATCATGAACAAACGTGAGTGACGTTTTTGCATCATAAAATCAGAATGAAACATGGTTCTAATACAGCAATATGCGTCTTCATCGTCTGATGAGGAAAACCAAGGGCGGCCATGATCTGATGATGTGGAGATGTCAGAATTCGTTTTCAGCTACACGAAGAGCGTACCACTTACCTAAAATGGGGCGATTTTCAATCTGGGTGACGTTTGGGTCTAAACGTCACCCAGCCATGTCCTGGGATACGTTTAGTGTCACCCAGTTTTATCCTGGGTGACATTTAGGGTCACCCAGGACGACATTCACCCATTCGGCCTAACTGAGACGCAACTGCAGTCATGTCACACCTTCTGTGCTATCACAAGGTCGACCTGACATCCGCATAATGCGTTATTTATTGTGTCCACCTAATTCGGGAGACAGGAACCGAATTTTCAGTGAAATCATACTGCGATCAAATACATGTCAGCGTGAAGTGTGACTTCTTCGGTTAACCCCGGGAAAAGCGAAACAACTTTATTAAATCTTTCCTGAATCTTTCACAGGATATGAAAAACGCAATGAAATAAAAGTTGTTACTGATGTTAAACACGGTGTTAAAGCGACGGTGTGAGAAATGGCGTATTGTTCCATCTGTGCGGCTGTCAGTTGTACAGTGGCCATAGCAAACTCCCAGACAATCACATGAACAGCATAAGGAAAGGTCGACCCAATGAAAACAGCGGTAGTGACAACCACTAATGTGGTAGCAACTTTCTCGTCGGATGTCTGTTTTCTCGTGATGTGAGCGCCATCGGTGGCCGACTCGGACCTTTTTGTCGTCAACTTGTACGCAATGCACACGTTCAAGATTACGATGAATAAAATAGGGAATAGCATAGAAAGAACGACATGCATCAGTTCAAAAAGCCAGGCAAAAAATGCGGAGACGTCGAAGAAGCAGCCAAGCCGGCGGTGTTCTCCTCCATCAAGCGACGGC